>CAUYUJ010018176.1:20000-30000 GCA_963575745.1 Prorocentrum cordatum | reverse complement strand
AATTAGTGGCGAGAGCGCGTGCGGGTTGCGCCACTGGGACCTTCGGTGGAGCTCCCTATGGGGCCACGACGCGTATGAGGGGTGTGCCGGAATTTGTGGCGGGGACGCATGCGGGCTGCGACACTGGGAGCGTCGGTCGAGCTCGTATGGGGCCACGAAGCGTGGGATGGGTGTGCCGACACGGGCGGCGGGGACGCACGCGGGCTTCGCAGCTGGGACCTTCGGTGGGGCTCCCTATGGTGCCACGAAGCGTGTGACGGGTGCGTCAAAATGGATGGCAGGGACGCGCACGGGCTGCGCAATTGGGACCTTCGGCGGAGCTCTTCTGGGGCCACGAAACGTGTAAGGGTTGTGCCGGAATGGGTGGCGGGGGCGCACGCGGGCTGACCAGCTGGGACCTTCGGTGGGGCTCGTATGGGGCCACAGGTTGCGCCACTGGGACCTTCGGTGGAGCTCCCTATGGGGCCGAATTGGTGGCGGGGACGCATGCGGGCTGCGTCAATGGGGCACTCGGTAGAGCTCCTAAACCTGTGCCACTGAGGTTCACAAGGAGGGGATAATGAAAAGCGGTGTCCAAGGAGGTTAATCAACTTTTTCCCGCAGGGTGCATCATCGAGAACACTGATGAGGATGAGAATGCTGATGCTGATGCTGATATGGATGGTGCGAGAGGAAGGGAGGGGGTGGGTGGAGCAGAGAATCGTAGTAGTAGTAGTAGTAGTAGTAGTAGTAGTAGTTGTTGTTGTTGTAAAAGAAAACGTCGTCGCCGAAGTAGTAGTAGTAGTAGTAGTAGTAGTCGTAAAGGTAATAATAGTCGTACTAAAAGAAATCGTAGTAGTAGTGTTAGTGGTTGTAGTGGTTGTAGTCGTAATCGTAGTAATAGTGGAATCGTAGGAATCGTATCAAAAGTTGTGGTGGTAGTAGTAGTAGTAGTAGTAGTAGTAGTAGTAGTAGTAGTAGTAGTACTAGTAGTAGTAGTAGTAGTAGTAGTAGTAGGACGTAGTAGTAGTAGTAGTAGTAGTAGTAGTAGTAATAGTAGTAGTAGTAGTAGTAGTAATCGTAGTAGTAGTAGTCGTAGTAGTAGATGTGGTAGTCGTAGTAGTAATAGTCGTAGTCGTAGTAGTAGTAGTAGTACTACTACTACTATGATTATTATTATTCTTCTTCTTCTTAGTAGTAGTCGTAGTAAGAATAGCCGTAGTAGTAGTAGTAGGAGCAAACGTAATAATACTCGTACTCGTAATCGTAGTATTCGTAGTCGTAGTCATGGTCGTAGTAGTAGTAATAGTAGCAACAATAGAAGTAGCCGTAGCAGTAGCCGTCGTAGTCGTAGTCGTAGAAGTAGTAGTAGTAGTAGTGGTCGTAGTAGTAGTAGTAGTAAAATAGTAGTAGTAGTGGTCGTAGTACAAGAGGGACTACTCGTAAAAGTAATGCTAGTAGTCGTAGCAATAGTAGCAGTTGTAGTCTTAGATTTCGTAGTAATGGTTGTAATCGTAATCGTAAAAGTACAGAGGTAGTGTAGTAGTAGTGGTAGCATGCGTGGTAATAGTAGTAGTCGTAGTAGTAGCAGCAGCAATCGTAGTAGTGGCAGTAGTAGTGGTGGCAGTAGTAGTAGTAGTGGTAGCCGTCGTCGTCGTCGTAGTAGTAGTAGTAGTAGGCGTGGTAATAGTGGTCGTCATTTTAGTAATCGTAATCGTAGTAGTTCGTAGTAGTAGTCGCAGTCGTAGTAGTAGTAGTAGTTGTGGGAGTAGTAGCAGTAATATTGATAGTAGTAATAGTAGTGGCAATTGTAGTTGTAGTGTAGTAGTGGTCATACAAGTGGTAGTAGTCGTAATAATAGCCGTAGTCGTAGTAGTCGCTGTAGTCATAATAATACGCGTGACCGTAGTAGTGGCAGTAACAGCAGAAGAAGTAGCAGTAGTAGTAGTAGTAGCAGCAGCAGCAGTAGTAGTAGTAGTAGTAGTAGCAGTAGTAGTAGTAGTAGTGGTGGTCCTACTCGTAGTAGATGTAGTAGTAGTAGCAGTAGCAGCAGTAGTAGTAGTAGTAGTAGTAGTAACAGTAGTAGTAGTAGTAGTAGCATTAGTCGTAGAAGTAGTAGTAGTAGTAGTAGTAGTAGTGGTGGCCGTAGTAGTAGTAGTAGTAGTAGTAGTAGTAGCAGTAATAGTAGTAGTAGTAGTAGTAGTAGTAGTAGTAGTAGTAGTAGTAGTAGTAGTAGCGGTCGTCGTAGTAGTAGTAGTAGTAGTGATAATACTAGTCGTAACAATAAGATGTTACGCCCTCTCGGGGGGACACCCAGAAGAGGCCATGTTAAAACGTTTCGCTCACACATACTCTCCTCTCCGCTTGAAGATTTTGAATGAAACATGCAGGGCACTTATGTCCGCAAATTTTCAAACTGGCGTGGTACTGCTTGCTTGACGACACCTTTCCCCTGCTATCAACACGCATGAAGTATATCGAGTCTGCATCCGCAGAGGTCTCCAACCTCAAACTTCTCAACAGCGGCTGGTTCTTCAAGCAAACTGCCAACCGCCGTTTTGAAGAACCCTGGATACAAGCCCGTTGAATTCTTCAACCATCAATCTGCAAACAGGCAGTGCCACGCCAGTTTGAAGAATTGGAACAGAAGTGTCCTGCATTCTTCAATCTTCAAGCTGCACACGGAGAAGAGGACACCTGTATGTCCCCACATCCTGAGTGGGGTTCTCAATTTCTTGACATTTCTGCGCAGGATCTCCTCCCAGCCCCCTCTCTTCCACCTCACCACCATCACCATCACAATCGTCATCACACATCATCATCAGACCCGATCGCTCTCATTCCCACATTCCAAGGGGCCAAGAGGACCCCAAGAGGCCCCGAAGGCGGCCCACGAGGGCTCCGAGTCGCCGAAAGATCGGCCAAAGACGCCAATGATTGCCCCCAGACGGCACAAGAGGGCTCCAAGACGCCCCAGGAGGCCTCCGAGAGAGGGCCCCAAGAGGCAAACAGCATCGATTTCCCTAAGGCTTTCATGCTTCAAAACGGCCCAATGAGGCCCCCAAGACCACCCAAAAACGGCCCAAGAGGCCTCCAAGAGAGAGGGAACACGAACCGAAGATCCCCCCAGAAGGCTCCACCCAAGAGGCGCCCAGGAGGCCCCAAGAGGCTCCCAGAAGGCCCAAGAGGCCCAAAGGAGTCCCCAGGAGGCCCCCAAACTGCCCCCAGGAGGCGTCCAAACTGCTTCCAAGAGGCCCCCGAGGCCTCTCACGATACCCCAACGAACATCCAATAAGCGGGTCGCCGGCGGAGTCTTCGATGAGCGCTGCCGCTTGTGCCTGCATCGCGCATGGCATACAACTTTCACAACTACGAGTGGCTGATCGCATGGGGTAATAGCCTGAGTTCGATTGCTGCGGATGGGGGAACGTGGAAGCGAATATCGTGCCCGCCCAGATCCACGTGCGCTCGTAGACGAGGCAGCTAGGCCTACTTCAGGTGCCGTCTTGCGGTTGTGCGTTTGCATGAGCGGACAGGGGAAACCAGCTGGACTGGCACCCTGGCGATCGTCCGAAGTCTCGCAAGTGGCGCGTGGACTGAGCTGTGACCCTTCAACATGCCGATGCTGTTTCCATACAGGTCAGCCTAGGTCAGTACATTCACCTGCCCAGGCGCCCTACTACAAGTAGGTACAACTCTGTCATTCGAAGGACGGCATGCGCATACTCCATCGCCGAGCTTTACCTTCCTCCTCCCCTCCTTCCTTCTAATCCTTCCAGATCACCATCCTCCGCGGTCTTGCATCCACTACTAGACTTCTGCTCTGTCGAAATGGCGGCCTACTTACAGCAACGAGTAGTCGGCGCCGCTCAGCACAGCCTTGGCCTTTCCGAGCGCGTCGATCTCCCCACTGCGCGCCTCCTCCCTTGCATCGAAATCCGCCACCGTGCCCTGAGGCACGAAGTGTAATGTCCTCAGGTCCCTTCGAGTCCTCTACGCTTGGTCTTGCAGTGGTCTCTATGAACCCCGAGTTCTGGTTGCTCCTGGCCGCCACCGGGGCTTCCCCGCAGACCCTGTGAAGCTTGTCGCAAAACTATTCCTGACGCTCCAGGCTCAAGACGGCCTCAAGACGCTCCTGGAGGCGCGTAAGACGCCCCAAGAGGGCTCCAGGGGGCCCCCCAAGAGGGCCTCAAGAGGCAACACTATAGATGTTTCACAGGTTCTGCCAGATGATAGCTTTCTCGCCATGTCGAGCGTCCAACGCTCCAGGACGGCACACGATGCTCCCAAGATCGCTCCAAGATGACCCAGGATGTTCCCAGAAGCCCTCAAGACGGCTCAATAAGGCCTCAAGACGACCCAGGAGGCCACCAAGACGACCAAGAGGGCCCCAGGAGGGAGAACTCGAACTGACATTTCGAGTCCTTCGCCCCTGAGATGCCCCGAAGAAGTTCAAGGAGGCCCCCAGGAGCGCCAAAAGAGGCCCCAACAGGCCCCACGAGGCACCAAGACACCCCTAAACTGCTGTCCGATATGCCTCCGAACAGGGCTCCGCATGCATCCAGGCGACGTCTGGCGGACGTTCCAGGCGCAGTGGCGGGATGGGCCGAAAGCCACTAGATCCGCCGCCCCCTGTCAATTCATCGCAGGAGTGCCTGGCGTGCTAGACGATTTCGGTTTTGGTTCTGGTTCTTTTCCAAAAACACCACTTCTGGGGCTCCGGCTCGTCCCGCTGGGGTCCCGGAAGGAGGCGGTTGCCAACCGTTATCCTGCCCCAGACGGCCCCAAGATGGCCCAAGATGGCTTCCAAGACGGCTACCATGGCCTCTAAGACGGCCCTGAAGTTGGCTCGAAGCTGACCCAAGAACGCCCAAGAGGCCTCCAAGAGGGCCTCCAGAAGGCCAGAAATTCCAAACACAATGATTTTCCTAAGGTTTTTGACAGATTTTGACATTTGCTTCGTTTCGGCCTTCCGACGGCCCGATACGGCCCAAGAGCCTCCAACGATCGCCCAAAGATCGCCCAAGAGGCCTCCAAGATGGCCCCAGAACGGCCCAAGGGGCCCCAAAGACGGCCCATGAGGCCCCCAAGAGGCCCCGAAGACGGCCCATGATGCTTTTAAGACGCCCAAGATGGCCTCCAAGACGGCCTTTGAGCATTCCAAGAGGGCCCCAAGTCGGCTCAGAGAGGCCCCCCAAACGGCTTCCGACGGCGTCGGACGGGCCAGGGGCCCACCAAGACAGCCGAATATGGCACGAAGATGGCCCAAGACGGCCCAAGACGCCTCCAAGAGGGCCTCCAGGAAAGCCCGAAAAGGCCAAAAGCATTGATTGCCCATGAGTTTTTGAAGGATTGCGGCATTTGCTTTTTGTCGGCCTTCCGATGGCCCGAGACAACCCAAGTGCCCCCAAAGATCGCCCAAGAGGTCCAAGACGGCCGCAAGAGGCCCCCAAGACGGTCCAAGAGGCCTCCAAAACGCTCAAGATGGCCTCCAAGACGGCCAAAGAGCCCTCCAAGACGTCCTCCAAGAAGGCCCGAAAGGGTCAAAATGGCCTCCTGGCGGCCAAGATGACCTTCAAGATGCCCACGTATTCCCCGAAAGCTTTCCAAACTGATTCGGGGAACACATGGTCCGATAGTTTGGCAGGTCTGGCCTCAACGTTCGGCCACATAGGCGCCTCCAAAAAGGCAGGGGGCGGCGGTGATTCGCCGTAATTAGGCGTCTTCGATCCGCCGCCCCCTGTTGGCTTGCCACAGAGGTGCACCGCGTGTCAGGTTGAACACTGATCCCAATAGAGTCTCGGCCGATCGCACCGGCGCGGCGGACAAGACGGTGCAACTCGGCTCTCCGCCCGATGAGGTCCCATCAAACTCCCAGGTCGCCTGCCTTCCCGTGCTAGACGCCCCCAAGACGGCCTCCAGGACGGCCGAGATGACCTCCAAGACTGCTGGGATGGCCCCAAGAGTGCCCAAGGTGGGCCCAAGACCCTCCAAATGCCCCCAAGGCGGCCCAACATCGAGATCGCCCCAGACGGCCCGAGAGGCCCCCAAAACGGTCCGTTCCAAGAAGCCTCCGAAGGGATCTCCAGCACGGATCCAAAGGCCAATCTAATCGATTATTCTTCGGTGTGATAAGGATTCTGGCGTTTGCTCATTTTCGGCTTCCCGGCGGCCCAAGAGGGCACCGGAGGCCAAGAGGCCTCCGAAAAGTCCCCCTAACGGCCCAAGAGGCCCCCAGGACGGCCCCAAGAGGGCCGCAAGACGTTCCAGGATACCTCCAGGATGCCCAATATGGGTTCCAAGGCGGCCCTTAAGGGCCCCACGAGAGCCCCAAGTCGGCTCAGTGAGGCCCCCAAGCGGGCTTCCGACGGGCCAGGAACCTCCTCGGACGGACAAAGAGCCTACTGAGGAGCCTCCGAAGAAGGCCCCAAGAGGCCCAACCTCCAAGAGGCCTCCAAGAAGCCCCCAGGAAGCTCCCAGGCCCCAAGAGTGCCCCCCCCCCAAGAGGCCTCCTCCTTTTTCCTCCCTCTCCTCCTCTTCTGCTTTATCCCCCACACGGTCCCCGAAAGATTCTCACAATGGCTGGGAGAACACGTAGTCCGATAGCCTGGCCGAGCTCTGACCGCAGCGTTCGGTCACATAGGCGCTTCCAACGGGCAGGTGGCGGCGGTGATTTGCCCTAGGCGTCTTCGCTACTGGATGAGCCAATCGCATTCGGCATGGAGTTGGGAGAGGTACTTGTCCGTTGCCATGAGCGCCTTGGCCGTGCTGGCGCTGTCGCCCTTGGCCGCCTGCAGGTCGCTCTCCAAATCTGCCTTCTCGGCGGCCTTGGACGTGAGCGCCTTGGAGTCGGTCATCCGCTTGTCCTTCGCGCCCGCGATCGTCTTGTCATAGTCCGCCTGCGAGTCCTTCTCCTCCGTCTCGGCCTCGGTCATCTCCTTCAGGCGGCGAGCCCATGGGGGAAGCGAGAAAGAGAAGGCCTCCTCGGAGGGCACAGAGGTCCCCCGGCCTTCTGAGAAGTTCTCTGGGCCTTCCTCGAAAACGCAGGAAACCACTCAGACGCCGCGAGGGCTTGAGAGAAGCCCCGCCGCCTTCTGAAAAGGCCATATCCTTCTCATTTCCCCCCCTCGCTCGCCGCCGATCCTTGTCGAGATCGCTGATCAGCAGGTCCATCATGGCAATGACTCCAGCGCTCTCCTCGGACTTCTTCGCGTACGCGCTCCAGGTCTCCGGCGGCGGCGCGGCAGCGCTCGTGCGCCCCGCGCGCTCGGAGACCTGCAACAGCGCCGCCGCGCTGCCCATGTCGCGCTCAATGGCGCCCTGGGCGGAGAGCTCGACCTTGGCCGGCGGGTTGTACAGCTTAGGATCCGCCGCCAGTTGTCGCCTTCGTCGCGGCACACGGGCCCAGAAGCTCGGGGATCTACTGACCCAGGTCAATCGGTCAGTGAGGCTTTGCAGGATCCTGCAAGATCCCACAAGATCCTGCAAAATCCTGCACCCAAACCCGGATCAATGCACTCCTGGCTCTGCAGGATCCCGGGTCAATGGACCCCTGGCTCTGCAGGATCCTGCAAGGTCCAGCCCTCTGACTGACCCCCGTTTGCATTGGCCCCCGTTTGCATTGACTCCCGTCTCTTGAGCAACGAGAAGCAAGAGCGCCTGTCCGGGAGCTCCGCGGATCCTCCCCCCCCTTCCCCTGGAGCCCGCCCCCCCTCCCCTCGGCGCGGTGGCGGAGGCAGGCGCGGCAGCGCGCGGGGATTGTAAAACTGGTTGAGTCTGTTCTTGGCGAACAGGAGCAGTTCCTTCGCGGCGCCGTCTGCAGCCATCAACGCCTTGTATTCCTCATGCTCGCCCTTGCGCAACGACGTCGCCTCCGCGACGCTCTTGTCGAGGGCCGCGATGCCGGCCTCCAGCGCTGAGATGTCCTCAGCAGCGCTGCTGATGCTCTCCTCCGTGCTCGCGAGGGTGGTCGCGAGGTCCGACGCTTCGCGGGTCAGCGACTTCTTCTTGTCGTCTGTGGAATCAAACTGCGAGCCACAATACTCTTTCTTCTCCGCGTCATCGGCCTGCTCCTTCTTGAGCAACACGACCATATCGTCGATCATTTTGATCACAGTCTCGAACCCGACCTTCTTGCCCCGGAGCGCCAGCACCAGGAAGCCGAGGCGGGCGTGGTCCGCCTCGCTCTTCACCTGCGCATGCTGGACCAAGGCCGCGGCGCGCGCGCGTTGGCTGGTGGTCGTGGCCGCGACCTGCATCAAGCTCGCACTGGGCGCTGGGAGTGTTTTCTCCGCTGGGCCCCCCTGGCGGGGGCCGACCAGGCTGCGCGGACCGAACCCACCCTTTTGGAGAATCCTGGGCTGGCCAATCTGTTTCGTAGGGCCATTTCGGGCACTCTTGAGGCCGCATTCGACCGATATCGGTTCGTCGTAGAGCGATGTTCGTCCCTCCGGTGAACTTCTAGTGGTCTCCTGGGAAAGCGCTGCACCTTCTGGGGGCTTTCCTGTAATGTCTCAGGGGCCGCTTTGGAGCCCCTGGGGGTCCCATTGAGCCTTATCGGGGCCCGCGATGCCGTGACGGCCCAGCCAAACCTCAGCGTGAGGAGCACTCGGCGTCCTTCGTCTGAGGTCCCCCATTTGCTCAAAAACTCGCTTGAAGCACTCCTGAGACGTTCTCAGGGCCCTCAGCTCGTGAACTGCCAACTCCAGTGCTCGCGCAATCAGCCCACCATCCCAACAACAACCTGCTTTGCACAACCGCTGCGGCCGCGATTGTGGTGACTACTTGGCCCTAACTGGCGCATCTTGGTTACCGCGCTACCGCGAGCAAGCTCGCGCGCAGAGCGACCAGTTGTTTTGGCACAACCAATGCGGCAACGATGGCGCTCACCGATGGGAACTTCCAAGCGCGTTTCAACGGCCGCGGTGGCGCGCAAGCACTTCAGCGCGTGTCGGTGACCCGGGCGGGCGCGGTATTATGATAACGCCGACATCGACGGCAACGATGATGGTGGTAGCGATGGTGGTGGCGATGATGACAATAACGACGGCAACACCAATGGCGGAGGCCGGTGCTAGTGACGACGATGTCGGTGATGAAGATGTCCATGTGTCGGTAATGCAGGTGACTGACTGGTGATGGCGGCAATGGCGGCGACTGGCAATGGCGATTCTGCTGGTGGCGCGGTGGCGCTGATGAGGGCAATGGTGAGTAAGTCTGCGCGTGTGGGGAAATTCAAGCCACCTGGGCGACGCTTCGTTGAACACCACTTGTTTTGTATTTTTTTGTGGCTTGCCCCGTCTATGTGTGACAAGCTATATCTTGAAACGCGTCGAAAACCAATGGTGTTTGGAAGGCTTTCGACACGATCGAGTGGCGGCGCGTGCGTGTGGCCCGCGTGGTATTATTTGATAAGGATTCGCGCGCTTAGCGCACGCTGGATCAAGGAGGATGCGCCGCGTGGCGAGATGATAAGGACGGTTCTGGACGAGATGGCTGAATGCACATGGCTTTTTTTTGAACAATTCAGCAAATGAGCGCGGGCAAAGCCTCTGCAATCTTCCCAACGGGAAACCGGAGGGTGCTTGATTGTTCGATGTTGATTGTTTTGCAAAAATCAGTTGTTTGGCCTGATTCCGTCATGTGCGTACTTGTGGACTTTGCGCATGTTCCGTAGGTCCTGAGATGAACTCCTGATATTACTTAGGCGCAGCCGACACCCTCGCACGCACACGCACACACACACACATTCGCCTTCCCCTCCTCCTCATCCAACTCCTCCTCCTCCTCCTCCTCCTCTTCTTCCCCGACCCCTCTTGAAGCTCTTACTCACATTCGCTCGCACTCAGACTCAATCGAATCAAAGTCACTCACACGTATTCATCACACTCAGACTCACTCGCACTCAGACCAACTCACACTCAGACTTACTCATACTCACACTCGTTTCTGCTCAGGCTCATTCGCGCACTGACTTACTCGCGCTCAAACACTTACCCACACGCAAACTAAATCACAATGA
>CAUYUJ010018176.1:0-15000 GCA_963575745.1 Prorocentrum cordatum | reverse complement strand
GTCGAAGCTGTCGAGCCACGATTGAGCCAAAATGGCTTGAGCCAAAATGGCTACGGAGGCTTCTTGGGGGCTTCTTGGGGCCTTCTGCGGGCCTTTTAGGGCGGGAAGCTGAATTTTCGGTTCGTGGTCCCTCTCTTGGGCCTCTCTTGGGCCGTCTTGGGCCTCTCTTGGGCCGTCTTAGGGGCCTCTTGGGCGGTCTTGGGGCAATCTTGGAAGCCTCTGCTATGGCCGTTGCACATCTCCAGGGGTCGTCTTGGAGCCGTCTTGGTGCCCTCACGGAACCATCTCGGAGCCTCCTGGGAGCCTCTTTGTGCCCCAAGGGAGCTTAAAGGAACCCAAGAGCGTTCGAAGAGGGCCTCAAATAGGGTGCGCAATTGCGCACCGTCAGACGTCTTCTCGGTACGAATGCACCCCTGTGCCTGTATACACATCCAGCATGTACATCGCTGTGCCTGCGTACACCACAAAGCCCGTGTACACCTCCAGGGCACGGCCCCATACCCCCGTTGCCTGCGCGGACAACAGTAATTATTTTTGCGCACGACAATGCTGGACACCACCGCGCCTGCGTGCACCGCAATTGCCGCCGCAGCCGGCGTGTGCGCTACGCACGCCGAACAGCTCGTTGTTTCCACTGCTGGGTGTGCCGCCGCGCCTGCGTGGGTGCCACATCAGCCTGCGCGCGCCGCACGCCTCTACATACCACAAGCACATGCCTGCGCACGCTGCAAACACGTTGCGCGCGCACTACGCACAGCATACCTGTGCGCTAAACAACACGCGCTGAGCCAACGGGGGTGGGTGGGGCGGCGGGCGTTATGTTATCTACTGGGTGGGTGGGTGGGTTGGAGGCCACATAACGCGCGTTATGTGTTCGAGTATAAAAACTTGATTTCGTGTGTATCTAAGTCTACAACATTGAGCACGTTTGATAATACTTCCAGGCAGATAGCACAATGAGAGACCCTGGTGGTATCAGAACAATGTGTACTGGCAAGTCGCAACATACGGACCCCTTGGGAATGCACGGATGCACGAAGTGTCATATATATATATGTATATGTATATATATGTATATGTATATCTATATGTAAGCATATATATATATATATATATATGTGCGGCACCCCCCTCCGAGCCGCGATCCTTTTTGATCCAGGCGGGCTGCGGTCCAGCGCCCTCGCCGCGTCTTTGCGGAGCGAGGCGCGGCGCCACCCGCGGAGCCCCCCACTGGGAGCGGCATCGCAGGGGTCGTTGTGCACCGTCAGGTGCTGGCGCTCGCAGACGACGTCGCAGTCGCCGACCCGACCAGCTCGTCGATGGTCGGCCTCGGGCCCTGGTTGGCCCTGGGTGGCCTCGCCGCTATCCTCGCCCGCCTATTGACAATGTCGGCCTTCAGACCAGTCGCTGGGGCTGCGCGCCCGCAGCGCCGCCCTCAGGTCGCCCGCCCTGTAGCGCATCAGCTCGTCTCTGACGGCTATATGCTCGCAGCTGAGTGGAACGCCGTGGAGCTCCTCGCATAGGCACGCCACGATCCTCGACGCGACCTGTCGTCGCTGCCGAGGTCCTTCCTTGGTCGGCGCGGTGCCTCCCGCATCCGATCCCTTATCCGCGCTCGCCGAAGCTGGAGGCGGTGCTTCCCGCTCTCGTCCGCCCTGAGCGTTCGCGCCCTCTGTGGCTGGAAGCGGTGCTTCCCGCTCTCGTCCGCCCTGGGCGCTGTCGCCTCGCCCGTCGCCGGTGCCCCCCGTCACCTCGCCGCCCGCAGCAGTGTCGGGCTGACGCTCTCTCGAGCGCATCTTGGAGAGGCAGCTGCCGCGGGTCCTAGCATGTGCGCCAGCATGAACAGGAACAACGGCATGGCGATGCTGGTCGTGCTGCCGTCATACTGGCCTTCCCCCGCGGCTGCGGTGGCCCCCGCTGCGACACGCGCACGCACTGCTGCTTAGACTACCTTCAGCATGGCCGCCGTGGAATCGCTCGCATGGCCAGCCGCGCGCCCCCTCGTCGCTAGCCCCATGAGCTTCAGCAAGACCTCGACCCTCGAACCGCCCAAGTACGTCGTCCCGATGTCTGCTCGGTTCACCGCCGTGTCCAACTTTCTCACCTCCAGATCCTTCGTCGGCGCGCGCTCCTGTTTCCACGGGTCCTGGACACGGAGACGCCGCGCTCGGCCTGACCCCGCTCGGCGGGCCAACCGAACTGTCCGCGCCAGCAAATCCACGCGTGAGGATTCCGCACAATGCGAGGATCTGCTGCCACAGGATAGCGGAGCACCCGCCGTTTTGACAGCCAGGAGCTCTGCCGCCCCGCTTGACGTCGCTACGTAGCCCTGCGTTGACGTCGCCACCTCCAGGCAACGATATCCGAACACCATCACCGTGCACTGCGTGGACTTCGCGTCGTCCGTGCCTGCCCAGTCGCTGTCGCCCTCGGCGTCGGCCGTGACTGGGAAGTCCTGCAACGGGTAGTGCCATTCCGTCACTGGGCACCCCACCAGATACCGTGCAGCACCTCTGAGCTTGACCTCAGCGAGTGGCGCAGGCTTCGACACTTTCGCTATGATCATCTTCGCCGCGTACTGCACCTGCGGCACGTCCTGGGACAAGTAGGTCAACAACGCTCCGCCTGCCTTGGGGGCCAGCTTCTTGAGCCGCTCGTCCACGACCGCCTCCTTGTGCACGGAGCCTCCCGTGGCCTTCGAGCCCGGGCTCGTCTGAGGCTTCGTCGCGTGAGCTGGCAGGTCTAAGAGCTCGACCAGGTTGTCCACGTGCGAGTCAGCTGCTCTCCACGCAATGCGAGTAGACGGAGCCCCCCGCCACTCGATGTGTCGCTTGAGCAGACTGCCGTGGCTACCTCGGGTGGCACCTGCCCCCGATCGACCCACCTTTTCGATCTCGATGTGCCCCTCCAACACCGCGTCAAACACGCCCAGTTTCGCCGAGCCCCCCTTCGGCCACGAAGTCGCCACCGTGCACGCCCAGCGTGATGTCCAAGGTCTCGTTGTAGACGGCACCAGGGCACGGCGTGATCCGAGCCCATGGCGGCTGACTCTTCTCGAATACGTCTCCGGCGTACGCCTGCCACAACCTTGACGCAGGCCTTGCGCCGTAGAGCGCCTCGTAGAGCTCCCAGACCCGCCCAGGTCGTCGCAACCCAGGCGGAAGCATCACGCGCAACCGCTCGTCCATGTCCGCGTGGATGAACGCCGCGCGCTGGCATCGCACAAGCCCGCTTGCCTCTGCCCCGATGGGGGCTTCGAGGCAGCCGTGGACACCACCAAGCGCAAGTAGATGTGGTACGGCGCACCTCCCGCCACGTCGTCGCGCTCGAAGAGGTTGAAGTCCATGGCCACGAGTCTCGACCGTGCGAAGGGCGCCCCGTCTGGCCTGTATAGGAATCCGTCAAGCCACTTGCTCCGCATGCGCCTGCCTACGCTCGACTCGTCGGACACGTCCTCGCAGATTTGGCCGCGCGAAATGGGTGCGGAAACAATGGGCACAATGCCCAACAACACATGTTTTCCCAAACCAACAGCGGCCGCTGTTGGGCAGGCGGCCTTCGGTCTCGAATGGGCACAGGCCGCGACGGCGTGGACAGCGAAGCCTGTTCAAAATGAACAGGAACTGCTGTTGGGTACTGTGCCCATTCTGTCCGCGCCCATTTCGGGCGTCGAGAGTAGACGCCGCGCGCGGCCGTCTGGTCGTGCTCCTGCGGGCGCCCCTGCACTGCGAGTTCCCTCGGCAACACCTCGCCCGAGCGGCTGTCGCACGCCGCCGCCTCTGGCACGAGGTCGCGCGCCCGCGCTGTCGGAGCCTCCCCGTCACGCGCCGACTCAGCGAACAGCTGCAGCCGTTCGCAGTCCTCGCCGTCGAAGCCCAAGAAGGCAGGTTCACTGGTGTTCGCGGGCGCCACGAGGTTGGCCACCCTGGGCGCCTTCGACCGCGGCTCGCTGTCCGCGGGAGCTGCTGGTCGGCTCCTCGAGTCTACGCCCGCCCCCGCGGAGTCGCCCGCTGAGCCGCCCTCCGCAGGGGGCGGCTGGGATGAACTCGCCGCTGTTGCTGCGCCGCCTGCTGCTGATGCTGCTGCTGCCATCGCTGCTGCGGGGTCGACCGCTGCCGCATCCAACTCCGTCTCTGGGGCTGCGATGGCGTCGCCTGGCAACGGGTGAACCGCTGCCTGCCGATTCGCCTCGTCCAGGAGCCCCCCCTCCATGCGCTTCCTGCGCGCGTGGGAAAGCGCCGCTTCGCCCCCCCCCCCCCCCCCCCCCCCGCATTTCGGGCAGTTCGACGGGACTTGGCTCGGGCAGGGATGCTGGCCGAGCGCCCAGTGGTCCTGGAGGTGGGCGCGCTGGCTCTTCCGCCGCTGGAGCTGCTGCTGCTGCCGCGGCCGCTGGATGCGCTTCCTCGGCCTGGCGCTGCTGCGCGCCTGCGCCTGGCGCGCCCTCGCCACGTTGCCTCCGTGGCGGGGCTCGGCGCCGCCCCAGGGCTGCCGTCCAGCGGTGTCTGCGCACTCAGGCTTGGACTGGAGGTCCTATGGCAAGCCCGCGAAGCTGTTCAGCGCGTCCACGTTGAACCTTCGCTCCTTCGGTTGCCTCCTGACAGCGCGATGACGGCTGGTCTGCCGCGACCCGCCGACCAAGTGCTCGTCGCTCTTCTCGGTCTTGCACGGCCAGACACCTAGGCGCCACTGGGCCTCTGCCTTCTGCGCGCGGTCGCCTGGCGCGCGGGCCCAGGCAACTTCTCCGAGCGCGGCCACCTGCCCGCGGTGCGGCTTGCCCCGATTGACGTCGTAGGCCGTCTTGCCCGCGGCCTGCATGGCAGCCAACCGTGCGAGGAGCCACTCGGCGCGCCTGCCCGCCCACGGCATCGCCCGTTGAACACGGGGATACACGCGCCCATGCCCGACTCGCGCTGGAGCTTGACCACGAACACCTGCTTGGCCACGTGGTCGCCCATGGCCTCGACGAAGCCCATCGACGAGTGGCCCCTGGCAGGCGCCGCCGCGAGCTGGCACTCGAAGCCCTTCAGCAACCGCCCCCCGGAGATCTGCTCGGCCAGCGCCTGGGCTGCTGCCCCCTGAAAGGTGCGCAGGATGCACTCCGCGATGCCCCAGGCGTCGATGGCCGCACTCGGTGCAATGTACACGAAGGGACGCATGCCCTTCGGCCGCAAGACCGTGCGCACTGCAAGGGGCTGGCGGTGCGCCACGACCAGCGCATGGAGC
The DNA here is from genome assembly GCA_963575745.1 of Prorocentrum cordatum. Taxonomy (NCBI): domain Eukaryota; class Dinophyceae; order Prorocentrales; family Prorocentraceae; genus Prorocentrum; species Prorocentrum cordatum. The sequence continues at coordinate 9,777 of CAUYUJ010018176.1, read as the reverse complement.
AACGCCTCCACGCCGTCGCCAGCGACCTGGTCCACCAGCTGCGGCATCAAGACGGCCTGCTCGATCTGCTGATCCGCCGGCGCCAACCAAGCCACGCTGCCGGCTGAGGCCGCCAGCTCCTCAGCTGTCTCAACTGTGACCACGGCGCCGAGGAGCAGATTGTCCAGATGCGCCTCGTCGATGCTGCCAGGCCCGCCGCCCTGTCGGCGCGGGTCATCTGCCGCCTTGGCTGGCGCAAACATGTCGCGCCAGCCTCGCGGTGGCAGGTGGGTGAACTCGTGCTTGTCGATCTCCTCCGGGCTGGGAAGCGGCGGCGTCCGCTTCGCCCTGGCTGGCGCATGGTCGGGCTCCGCCTCTGCCAGCGGCGCCTCCTCGTGTTGGGGCTGCTCGGCCGCCGCGGGCGCTGCTGCCGCGGGCGCTTAGGCCCCGACTAGGTTGAGCCGCGGCGTCTCGAACGCCGTCGCGGTGGCTCCCGCGACGCGCCCTCGCACCCAGAACAGGCTGTTCTGTCGCGCCAGAAGCGCGTTGGCGATGCCCTCTGATAGGCTGAGCGCCGCGGGCGCGATGTACGAGCCCGTCGGGGAGAACAGCGCAGAGTGGCCGTTATCGCACGCCTCAGCGACTCCCATGATGGGGTGCGAGACGTCGGCGACCCGGTAGTCGATGCCCACTCCGCGCACGTCTGAGCTGTCCAGCAGGTCGTACTGCACGGTCTTCTCGCCGCGATGCCTCGCGCGCCTGTCGTCAGGGCAGGCTCGCGCGTCGCCGCGCTCGGGGCGTGGCCGCCTGGGCGCGTCGCTCTGGAGGCCCCCCAGTCCACCATGATGTACTCCTCGCAGCTCTCGTTGTCGCCTCCTGGGCTGCCAACCCGCGGAGCTCGCAGCGTCGAGATCCGATTCGCGGGGTCCGCTGCCTGGGCCGCCAGGCGCAACGCCCACTGGATGGCGGACGCGGTGCCTCCCGCGGGCCCCGCGGCCCCGCCGCCGCTTGAGCTGGCGTTGCAGCCGCTCTGAGCGGCCACTGAGAGCGCCGTTGACAGCTGCGCGGCGTCGGCGCGCGCCTGGGCGACGCTGTTCGGCGCCACGGACGGCGCGCTCGACGCTGCTGAGCCCGTCGCAGGCGTGAGCAGCTGAACCAAGTTCAACGCTTCCTTCAGCTCGATCGTCATGCTGGCTGTGCTGTTCACTCTCGAAGTCTTGTCAGGGCAGTCTCTCATCGGGTGGCCCGTCTGAGGGCACTGCCTGTACGTGCGTGTCTCGACGCGCTGGCCATCATTGCCATCTTTGCCCTTGCCGTCCTTCTGCGTCTGGTGCTGGGATCGGGATTCCCTGTTTCCGTCGTAGACCTTCCCGCATCCCTCATTGCCGCCGTCTTTTTCTCTGCTCTTCCCTCCCCCTCCCCTTGCCTTTGTCCGTCTTGATGGCGTTTGCGACCGTCGCCGCCCCAGTTGGCGCCACCCTCCCTGCTGCCTACGTCGCCGCCAGGGACCTGATGTCCATCGGTGCTGGCCCGCTGCCGTCCGCCGCAGTGGCCCCCGCTGCGGTGCCTCTTGCTGCGTCCGCGAACGTTTCCTGTTCGTCGGGTACGTCATCGCGCGTTTGCGATCCCGTCGTAGTCCCCGAGGCGGTCGGCGTGGACCATCAGCCGCTGCTGAAGATCCCTGTCCCGGGCCCCCGCGATGAGGATCACCGCCTTGATGTCGCCGGGCACCGCGCTGCCGCGCCGCTCGTGCGTCTGGGCCACCGCGTCGAACTCGTTCATGTCGGTCTCGATGGTCGCTGCTCCGAACGTCCACCCCATCAGCTTCCTCATCCGACCCAGGAGCTGACGCTGGCTGGCAGGGCTCGAACTCCTCCACGAGCTTGCGGGGAACCAACAGTCCTTCGCCGTTCGGGATCGGCCGCTGCGTGGCGAGCGCCTCGCCTCCCAGGAGCAGCGCGAGCATGTGGTGCAACTGCCGAGACGCGCCGACGAGCGCTGGGTTCGTCAGGTCCATCGTGTCGTTGGTGACGCCCTCTTCGGCCTGTCGCCCGGCCGTGGCCATCTCCTAGTGCAGCTCGTCGTGGAGCGCCGCGATGCGCGCTGGCAGCTTGAACGACCACGCGGGCCACGCTGCCTCGCTGCCCTTGAACTGAGCCCGCTTCGTCAACAGCTTCGCGTCGATGATGTCCCACGTCCGACGACCCTCGCTCCTCGCCGGCACTGGGGTCGCCGCCGCGGCGCCCCCCGCGGCGGCCAGCTGCTGGGGCGCTTGCTGCAGCTGCTGAAGGTGAGCGTTCTGCTGTCTGGCTGTCGCCCCCGCTCGCGCCCCCAGCTCCTGGGCTCGCTTCTCGGCAGCTTCCGCTCGAGCCGTCGCCGTCCGCAGTGCGTCCATCACCTGCTGGGCAGTCGGCTGCGGCTGCGGCGGGGCTCCTGTTGCAGCTGCGCCCGCGGCTGCGGGGTCGCCCGCTGCCAGCCGCGGCGCTGCTGATTGCAGCTCCTCCTCCATCCCTGGACCGCCACACTACGAAGGCCGCGTAGGCTTCGCTCTCGTGGGGCATGAAGGAGTGACCGTCCTCGTCCACGACGTCGAGCGGCCAGGCGTGGCCCAGCTCCTTGTCGAAGACGACGTCCCCGACCACGCGATGCGTGAACGTTGGCAGGTCGATCACGTGCCCGACGATCTTCTCGACGAGGCTCAGCGTCGACTCCAGCAGCTTGCAGACGTCTCCTCGCCGCTGTCGTCGCCAGGCGGCGCCCTCCGACCGCCGCCGCCCTCGCTGCTTCGTGCGCCCCGTCGCTGTGGCGCCCGCCGAAGTCGAACCTCGGCCCGCAAGAATCTTGGAACTGCCCTTCGCGGCCAGCGGTGGCCCCCGCTGGGCGCTGGGGCGCCCTCCGCAGCCCGCGGCGCTCCCCGCTGGGCTGCTGGGCTGGGCGGCTGCCCTCGGCAGCCCGCGGCGCTCCCCGCTGGGCTGCTAGACACGCGCCTCCGACGCAGACGCCGTGTATCCTCCGGCCACGGGCTCCGCTACCATGCGCGGCGCCCCCCTCGGAGCCGCGATCTTTTTTGATCCAAGAGGGTTGCGGTCCTTCGCCCTCGCAACACCCCTAGACTATCGCCCTAACTCTGGCAATGTCGGAGCGCACGGAAGTACGGTGTACGAATGCACTGGCTGGCCCGCACGGGGGAACGCTCACCGCCCGTGCCTGGGCGTGGCCTCGCCGCAGGGGTGGGCGGATCATGGCAGCTGAAAATGAATATGGCATAAGGATGCCTCGCTCGCTCTGGCGGGGCCTCCCTGGAGGGGCGGGAGGAGCACCAAGCCTGAAAGCTAGTTTGGTATAGCGACACCCTGTTCTCTCTGGCGGCGCCTTCCTGGCGCTCTGCCTGGGCCTCCGTGGAGGGCGCCTTGCAGAGGCCGCGGAGCGCGCCCTGCAGAAGCCGCAGAGCGCGCTGCCGCCCAGGGACGTCGATTTGGGTGTCCCCCGGCGCTGGATCGCCCGAAATCTCCACGGGCAGTGGTGGGCCCGCCGAAGTCCGGCCGAGGCCGCAGCGCGCGCCGCCGCCCAGGGACTTAAATGTCGCCCCCCCCCCCCCCCCCCCAGCGCCAAAGAGCTCGACATCTGCGCCCCTGGGAGGCGGTGGGCGCGAAGACGGGGGAAAACAACTCGGGGCCGCTGGGGGCCCTCCCCCCCGGGCGCCACGCCGCCCAAGAACGTGGATGTTGGACGTTCAGGCGCCAGGGAAGGTCAAACCCGAGGTCCTTGGGCGGCGGGATTACTCCTGCGGTTGGCTTTTCAGGCGTCACCATCACGGAAACAGGGGGAGGGGTCGGGGTATGTGTAAACGAATGGAATGACACGCGTAAGGTTCAAACCGCCACAAGAACAGTACTTACACTCGTAGGAACGAAGCTAATATACAAAACAGAAATGATACTAATCCTGCGGATGCTCATGCCAGAAAAAGATAGCACATTCCATTGGTATTTAGCCCGGCGGAAAACAAAGTTCGGACTCGCCGCTCCACGCCGCCGACCAAAAATGTCTCGGCCGGGGATAATCGGCACCTGGAACTTAGAGGGGCGTATCAGTAACCGGGCCTCCTGCGATCTACAAACGCACTACGTACATGTAGACATATATGGTGTGAATTGGAGGTTTAAGCTCGCGCGCTCAGGCATGCACGTGGGCGCCCCTGGTCTCGGCACCCTGGCCGAGCGCGCAAGCAGCACGCTCGCGGCAGGGTGGGCCAGCGGCCTCAGCGCGCATCCTCTCTAGCGGCAAGCGGGGGCCAGCAGGCTGATGTCTGCTGCCAGTGCACCCGCCTCCGCTGCTGCTCTCCCTGGCGGCAGGCGACGATCAGCAGGCTGACGGCTGCTGCCAATACTACCGCCTCCGCCGTCTCTGGCCGCTGCTCCGCGGGCTCTCCATCGCGTTCGCGGCCTGCGCCTTCTCAGCGTCCTTGCGCAGGAGCCACTCTGGCTTGCCCCTACTGGGCCACTGCTTGCGCTTCGAGCCCTCCGCCTTCTGCTCCTCCTCGGGCCAGGCGTGGGTATTCCACTGCTGCTGCCCTGCGAATTCGCGCTGGGCCCCGTCCGTCTCGGGCTGCCATTTTGTCGGGCGCCTCGGCGCGCACCTGCTGGGGGTTGTTTGTGCGGCCCCCCACCGCGCATTCACCGTCTGCGCGTCGGCGTCGCTCTGCTCCGTCTCGTAGGCGCACTGGGGGCGGCCCGGGTACTCCGCGATGCTCTGCTGGTTGCCGAGGGCCACCTGCAAGTGCGCGTCCACGGCGCGCACCTGGCCGTCCTCGATGCTCTCCTCTGCCTCCTCTAAGTAGAGCTTTCTGCCCTGGCCCTCCGCGAAGATCCGCGTGTGCCCCTCGGTCCACTGGGCGTCGCCGTCGTTCTGCTGCTCGACGTTGCGCGACTGGCCCTCCCCGCCGTCGATCTCGTCCTTCTTCTGCAAGATGTCCAGAGCGGGGTAGGCAGGGACCTCCACGAGCGGGGCGAACATGTGCAAGTTGCCCAAGGCCTCCTCGAGCTCCTCTATCTGTTTGCCCTGCTCATCGATCACGTTGGCGAAGTCGCGCGTCTCGGTCTCCATCTGCTTGATCCGCTGCTTGGAGTCGTCCAGCATCTCCCCAAGGACGTGCATTTCCTGGTCCTGCTTGCTCAGCTGCATCAGGAGCTCCGCGTTCTGGGCCACCAGCTGGGCCTTGATCCGCATTGCCTCCAACAGCTCGGTCTCCTTCTGCTCCATGGACTGCTTGTGCTCCGCCTTTGCCGCCTCCAGCTCCAGCATCTTCTCGCCCAGCAGCTCCTGCCAGGAAGACTTCTGCTCGAGCTTGCTCTCATTCTCCCTGGGCCCCTGCGCGCTGGAGCCCGCCTCCTCGTGCACGAGCTTGGACGTCCCGTGGGCCTCTCCGCCAGCGCTGAGCCACGCCCGCGCCTGGTCGAGGGCTTCATCGCCCATGCCCAGGTGGCGTAGCAGGCTCGCGGCGGTGTCAATGCCCCGCCAGGCTCGCTCGAGGTGCGGTGGAGGCCTCCCCCCCTGGTCCCTGAGCTTCTCCAGCCCTTTCGCCAAGGTGCTGCCGCCCAGGGCGGCGACGAGCTCAGCGCCGCAGCGACGAGGCGCTGCGCGTGGGCTCCGAGGCAAAGGCGTCCCTCGCCCTCCTGCCCGCCCCCCGCGCGCGTGGCCGCCTCGGCCTGCGCCTCCGCCGCCACTGGCGAAGGCTCCGCCGACTGCCCCTTGGCCTGCAGGAGCAGCATGAGCTCGGCGGCCTCGCCCACAGTGCCCACAAACGCGAGGGCAGCGCCGTGGCGGACCGTGGGCCCGCGGCGCCCGCCTCGCCCCATCGCACCGCCAAATGCCGCACGCCAGGGGGCAGCGCGGCCGCGGCGCTCGCGAGGGCGCCTCCGCACGGGTCCCAGCGCCTGCCAGGCCCCTGAGCCAGAATGGCTACGGGGTGTGAATTGGAGGTGGTGGCTATGAGGTGGAAGCTACGCTGTGCAGGTTATATTGTGCAAGCTGTGCGGTGCAAGTTATGTGGTGTAAGTTTCGTGGTGCAGCGCACGTGGCGCCCGCGAGCGCCCACGAGGCGGCACGGGCGGCAACGTGGCGCAACCTCGGCCTCGGCCGACCCACCCGACGGCTGGGGCGCACACGAGCGCCCACGAGGCGGCACGGGCGGCAACGTGGCGCAACTTCGGCCGACGCACCCAGCGCACGGGGCGCCCACGAGTGCCCACCAAGCGGCGCAGGCGGCAACGTGGCGAAATCCTCGGCCGCCGGCCCACCTAGCGCACAGGGCGCCCACCGAAAACAGAAAAAAGAGCATGACGAAATAAAAAAAAAGGAACAAAAAAAAATGAAAAAAATAAAACAAAAAAAAAAATAAAACTAAGCCTCCCAGTAAGAAAAAAAACAAGAAAAAAAAAAAAAAAAAAAAAGGAAGTAAAGAAAAAAGAGAGGAAAAATAGAAAGAAAGGAAAAAAACAAAAAAGAAAAGAAAAAAAAAGAGGCGGCACGGGCGGTAACGGCGCGCTACCTCGGCGTCCTCATACACCGCACGGGGCGCCCTCGAGCGTCCACGATGCGGCAACGTGGAAAATCCTCGGCGAACCCGTCCAAGTGCTGAAGGAACAAACTCAAGGACCCCTAAGTGCAAGCGCTCTTTGAAGAACATTTCGCGGTTTGCGCTCTGGGTGCATCCGGACGCGACTCAAGACTCCCGAGAGTCCCCGTCGGGCCGAAGATGGCTTGAGTATATCTGGGAGGCCAGGTCTGCAGAACACCCTAAACGGACCTCAAGGGGCGCAACCGACATGTTCGGTCAAGCTGAAACTGATGCAACACACCCGGCGTCAAGCCCAAACTTTGGACAGAAACGAGTGGTTGGATATGGTCTTCGTCGGCTTGACCGGCGAAGCGTCGCTTGACCACATTGACGCCGCGTTTTGGGTGGTCCTGCAGAGGAATGCGCTCTCTGACCCTCGGCCCTACTCCAAAGATGGCCTAAATGCTCACGCATGGCCCTGCGATGGGACTGAAAAGCTCCAAGCTGGTCCAAGAACGACCAAAGGTGGCACAACAAGTCCCCAGGAGGGCCTGAAGATCGTCCAGGGTTGCCACTGGACGGCTCAACCTTGTCAGCGAAATCGCTCAGATTGATCCCACGAACCCCCACATAGGATTCCACCAAATAACAAATTCATCAGCGGGGGGGGGGGCAGCGGCACAGGGGTGGCCCTCTGGATTGAACAGGTCAAGCGCATCGTCATCATTCAGAATCTTGATGGTCTCGGTGAGGGCGGCGAGCTCGTCGTGACGCGTCTTCACGCGTTCCTCGTATTCCTTGTCCTTCGTGGAGCAGCCCGATTCCAACTCTTGGAGGAGCTTCTGATCCTCAAGCAACGCAACTTCCGAGTCGCTCAAATCATTCCTCATCTGGACGATGGTCACGCCCAGCGACCCGCTCTTCGAGGTCTTGGCCTCGATGGACAGTGTAAGTGCGTCGATCTCTTTGGCCTTTGCGGCGACCAAAGCCTCGAACTCCTTGATTGCGTTGGCCTCCGTGTCAGAAGCGTCTGCAAGGCTCTTCGAGAAACTGTCGCCCATTTCCTTCAGAATCCCTGTCACCTCCCCGCTCTGGGGCACGTACGAGGAGCTGTCCTTCCCAGACAGGAATGAAAGGAGCGCCTCGCGGTCTTCGTCCTGGATGGCGTCGCCCTTGGTCAGGACGATCTGGCGCAACAAGCTCGCCGAGGTAGTTTGTAGGAATCCACCCGCCATTCCCTTGGTCAGCGCGGCGACTGCCTGCTTGATGGCGGAGATGTAGCTCTCGAGCTCTGCCTTTGTTGCCGCGAACCCCGCGGCCTCCTTCCCCCGGATCGAGGTCGCCTTGGCGACGGCCGTCTTGGCTTCAGCGCGCTCCGTCTGCGCGTCCTCCAGCCCCTGCTTCACCTGGGCGAGCTGCTCCTCCGCTGCCTTCACGTCGGAGCCAAGCTGTGTGCTTGTCGTGCCCGCAGCGGAGATGCTTGCAGAGAGATCGGTGGCCCCCGTCTTGCAGTAGCATGAGAATCTCTTGTACATCTCTTCCTCCTTGTCGCCTTCCGCCTCAACCTTCTTCTGCATCGATTGCAACATCGAGACAACCCTGCGCACTGGATTTGCGGCCGCCCTCTTGTTCGACCGCAAGGAGGCGGCATGAGCGGTGGCCGGGCATGCGACCAGCAGCAAAGCTGCGAACTTGAACGCGGCCATCCGGGTGGCGCGATCAGACTGCGTTAATGACTGGTGGGGCAAACGTGACCTGTTGAGCCAAAGCGGCAGCGTGTGGAACCCGTTGCTTCTTCTCCACTCGAGGGGATTCCCCGATGGGACCGCATGGTCACACAGAGGTCTCTGGCTTCAGGGGGAAAGCGCGGCCGAGGAGAAGGTAGAGGATGAGGACAAACCAGGCGCGCTCGCGCAATACCTGACATCCTACCCCTCCCACCCATCTCTTCCAATCGCCAGCTAGTGTGTCATCGATGACTTCGATCCCACAAGTAACCCGACTGTGTGATGTGACCTTTGATCTCACAAGGGGGGCCTTGTACAGTGGGCGAGGAGGGAGGATGAGGCGATGAGCATGAGGACGACCAAGCAGGAACAGCAGGAGGGTAGAGGAAGCAAGAGGACCGCTGGAAGTCGGAGGGGGAAGGATGGGAACGGCAACGATGAGGGACGAATCGGATCCAGACATGTTTCCCTCGATGGGACGAGAGCATACAGCTGAACGGCCAGAGCAACGTGCCGACCCTCACAGGCGGCCAACGCTGCAGCGGCAACACCATGTTTGAGGGACCGAGAACGCTTTGATTGGGAAAACCATATCGGATCGGAGTTCAACTCCGGGACAGTCCAGTGCGACAAACAAGCAATATGCGGGATGGGCCGAGGAAATAAGCGCACCATAAGGGAAGAGAGGAGAACAGCACTCACACTCAGTAGTCATGGAGGATTTTGCTTGCTCAGAAAACGAAGCCATTGCATACACATAAACTTTCGGGGCCTGCACGTATTTCTCGGATCTGCTTTGTACGCCCCTCCCTGGCGCGGAGCGCGCCAGGGGCCCAACACAGATTCAAGAACTCCGCGAGAAGCTCCGAACATCTATGTTTGTGTTGTTTCGTCTCCTTCGATGGACGCATGCTCCGCACCTGGACAGGCGGGAAAGGTGAACACCCGATTGGGCAGCAGCAAATTCGGGAACTGGGGAGACTAGCACGGTGATGCTCACGAAACGCCGCGCGTCTAAAGCAAGGCTCCTGACTTCGCGTCCACCATAACGGCACCCATGGGGCCACCCTGGAACGGAAACTCTGGAGTGTCAAAGACATGTACACAAGCACTCACCACATTACCTCTGAAAAGCCGCCCGATTGATGACTTAGGGGCCAATCGAAGCCTCATGGGAGAACCATCTCCCGCTAGCTGAAACCAGCTTGGAAGTCATCTCGGCGCATTGGGGGCCGAGGGGCCGTGTTGGAACCATCTTGGGCCACCTGGCTGGGCCTTGGGCGCTTTAGCCCTTCCATCCGACAAGCGTCAAAATCCATGGTAACAGTACCCCTCCCTGACTAGGGGAAGAAAGGGCTTTGGAAGAATGGAGAGAAGTCCCGTTCTACCACCTGTGCCTCAAGGGCTGGTCCGATTCGGCAATTTAACTTGGTTTGCGCTCAAGCTGGACCAGATCCCAAGCGATACGCATTGGACGAATAATGTTTGAGGCTGCGGAGACAGCTCAAACAT
>CAUYUJ010018175.1:200417-212440 GCA_963575745.1 Prorocentrum cordatum | reverse complement strand
TTTTTTGGGGGGGGGGGGGGAATAGGTGGATCGGCTCGCAACGGAAGGCATTTTGTATTGTAAAATAAGAGAGATTCTGCACGCATGCGCAGGAAGTGTTTTCTTGCAGTAGATGCAGCCAGTGTACACAACGGGGTCGCACTTTGTATTGTAAAATACATGGGATTCTGCACGCGTGCTCAGGAACTGCTTTTTTTGGAAGAAGATGGAGCGGGGTCGCAACGGGGACTGGGTACTTTGTATTGTAATATATATATATATATGAGATTCTGCACGCATGCTCAGGACATGTTTTTTTGCTGTAGATGGAGCCGGGTCGCAACGGGGACTGGGCACTTTGTAGTGTGCGCATGTGCGCATGTGCGCATGTGCAGGACATGCTTTTTTGCAGTAGATGGAGCCGGTTTGCATAACGAGCGGTTTTGTAGTAGTCAGGGTTTAGTAAATTTAGGATTAGAGACTAAGGGCTAATCTCGGACCGTGGCACGTCGCCAGGCGCCAGGCGCCAGGCCAAGCAGCCAAGCAATCAAGGCGACTCTTATATCTTATATCTTATATGCTCCGCGAAGGAAGGGGAGGATGGGTGGTGGGAGGGCTGGCCCCGAAACCGGGCGGCGCCCCCCCCCTTGCGGAGCACTCCATTTCCACGAGGCCCCAAACATGCTCGCGCGGTTTTCGTAGCATTTTGATTCTCTGGGCTCTAGGGCGGGCAGAAGGGAAGGATAACGAGGAGGATGACGGGTCTGGGTTGTGGGCTAGGGGCTGGGCCAGTGGTGTGCTTCCTAGGCTCCGATGGCAGGCGCATCTGGCTTCTGGGATTAGCGGTTAGTGGTTAGTCGGTTAGTCCGTCTCAGGAGCATCCTGGAAAATTTGTGGCAAAGGCTCTAGGGTCTTAGGGTCTAGGGTACGGGGTCTAGGGTCCAGGGTCCAGGGTCTGCGTCTAGGGTCTAGGGTCTAGGGTTTCAAGCCCAGGGTCTCATGTCTAGAGGTCTAGAGTCTAGAGTCTGGAGTGTAAAGTCTGGGGTCTAGGGTCTAAGGTCCAGGGTCTAATGGGGCTTCAGGGCGGAGCAGGGATCCGGGAGGCGGAGCATTTTTTGAGCATCTTTGGGGGCATCTTTATGTGCATTTTTGGAGCGTCCCGAGAAGCGAGAATGACCAGGGCGGGAACCGGGGGGGCGGGGCATTTTTGGAGCATCCTTAGGACTTTAGGAACATCTGTAAGAACGTTGAGAAACAACCGAGGAGGGCCAGGATCTCACCCAGGGAGGCGGAGCATTTTTCCCGAGAGCATTTTTGTTGGAGCATCATCTTTAGGAGCCAGGACCTTACCCGGGAGGCGGAGCATTTTTGGAGGAGCATCTTTTGGAGCATCCCGAGGAGGATCAGGACCTTGCCCAGGAGCCGCGGAGCATTTTTTCCGCATTTTTGGAGCCAGGAGGAGGACCTTACCCTTTAGGGAGGCGGAGCATTCAGGACCTTTGGAGCATCTTTAGGAGCATCTTTAGGAGCATTTTTGGAGCATCCCGGGGAGGACCAGGACCTTGCCCGGGAGGACCAGGGCCCTACCCGGGAGGCGGAGCATTTTTGGAGCATTTTTTGATTATCTTTAGGAACATTTTTTTGGAACATTTTTGGAGCAGCCCGAGGAGGACCAGGACCTTACCCGGGGGGCGGAGCATTTTTGGAGCATTTTTGGAGCATCTTTAGGAGCATGTTTGGAGCATCCCGAGCAGGGCCAGAGCGGGGTCCCGGGGGGGCGGAGCATTCTTGGAGCACGTCTGGAGGGGTTCGCAGCCGCCCCTCAGGGGGGTCGCAGGGTCGCCAGGCATTAATCATGAATCATTAATCATTAATCATTCGTCAATACGATGCAGCTGTGCAGGCTTCCTAGCTCCTAGCCCCCAGCACGTTGCATCGCTGGGTCCAGCTCTCCAGCTTTCAGCTGCCAGCTCTACTCTCTACTCTATACTCTATAGCTTTGGGCATCCTATAACCTATAACCTATAACCGAATAAAGAATAACCGATAACCTCATGTAGCTATCGAGCTATCTAGAATCTGAAACTTAGTGCTTAGAGTTTAGATACTGCAGGATTGGAGATCTAGGTTATAGGTTCAATACAAATCCTGTAGATTGGCCATAGACCATAGACTCCTTACTCCGTGCTAGTTTTTTGAATGAGTTTGTAGTCTTACAGGTTATAGTCATACTGCTACAGGCTATAGGCTATAGGATATAGGCTATAGGAATCGCATTACGGTGTTAAGTTTTCATTGTTAGGTGTTAGGACTGGGCCCCTAGCGCTTAGGGCCTAGGGGCCTAGTGCCTACCTGGTGCCTAGCCGCCTAGCCCATAGGTCCATGGGCCGTTGTCGTCGACGGCGGCGTCGGCGTCGAAGTCGGCGTCGGCGTCGTCTGCGGCGGCGGCGCCGTCGGCGCCGAAATCCGAACCCGAAGCCCCGCGTCGGCGTCGGCGTCGTCGCCGTCGTCGGCGGCGGCGGCGTCGGCGGCGGCGGCGGCGGCGGCGGCGGCCGCGGCGGCGTCGGCGTCGGCGGCGACGGCGGCCGCGGCGGCGGCGGCGTCGGGTCGGCGTCGGCGGCGGGGGCGGCGGCGACGGCGGCCGCGGCGGGCGTCGGCGGCGGCGACGGCCGGCCCGCGGCGGCGTCGGCGTCGGCGCGGCGGCGGCGGCGACGGCGGCCGCGCGGCGTCGGGCGTCGGCGGCGGCGGCGGGGGACGGCGGCGGCGACGGCGGCCGCGGCGGCGGCGGCGTCGGCGTCGGCGTCGGCGGCGGCGGCGGAGACAGCGGCCGCGGCTGCGTCGGCGTCGGCGGCGGCGGCGGCGACGGCGGCCGCGGCGGCGTCGGCGTCGGCGTCGGCGATGGGGGGATCTTCAAAACGCGCCCGAAACCGAAAGAATGCGAAAACCGCGCGAGCATTTTTCGGAGCATCGTCAAGTTGCGCCGAACCCGCGCGAGCATTTTTCGGAGCATCGTCAAATTGCGCCGAACCCGCGCGAGCATTTTTCGGAGCATCACAAAACGCATTTTTTGGAGCATAAATAATGTTTCAGCATTTCCCCAGAGATGAGCGTGACGGGTGTATCTTAAACTCAGAGCTTCCTTGCAACATATGCGATTAGTTCCTTGGGCAACCGCTGTAGCGCAAGGTATATTCAGAAAACGCACTCTATCACAAACTTACGTCATGGCAAACATGTTCCTTTGATAAACTCTGCTTCTGTAGCCTGATCTCGACTCTCTGCTGCCTCCGTATCAATGCATTTGATCAGTCCATATCGATTGATCCAAACATTACTTTCGACAACTGCCTGTAATGCACAGACACTTCAGCAAATTGACTTCCATAAAAAATTGCGTCAGGTGGAATATCATTTTGAAAATGTTCACGCATGTGTAGTCTGTTCTGGGCTCGGTTTTGCCTCCAGACCGATGCATTTCATCATGTAGCAGACGATCTCAGACGTTGCGATACTGTATACTTACGCGTCTTATAGAATTCCATGTTTGTAGGTGTACATCTCAGTGACCAAGCTCCTACATCTTTAGTGCAGTGCAGACAACCAACACTGTGTCTCAAAAAGTTGCAGAGTGCGAGTAGTTGCTCGCTTGCGCCTCTGGTAGCAGAATGATTTCAGGCATCCCCGACGCTCCAGACTTAAGGTTCTGATCCGTAACAGTCGATTGTTGTGCCTTTTAGCCCCGTAGCTCGTCCGCAGCGATTGAAATTGAGGAGTCCCACATCGCCGCTGACAAAGACAAACTACATAATCCAAATCGTTTTTTGGTCGTAGCCCTCGTGGCAGGCAGATTCCAGGCGCTTGCTTGTTTGATACTAGAACTTCTGTTCATCTTCTGTTGAGTGGTGGACTTCGCCTCTGAGAGCAGACTTGAGCTATCTTCCACAAGCCATCAGAAGAACCCGTAAACAGCAAACGTAGCAAATCCCGCCTCGTTGGTGGTTTGTAGTAGTATCCACACGATTGACCTGAGATCAAGATTGCGAACGCGAATGAGATCATAGAGCTGGGCAACAATTGCTAGAGCTCTATGCCGACGCCTGAAATCTGCCTGCTACCAGAGCTCCGACCGAAAACCTATTTGCATTCTGTAACTTTTCAGACGGCACCCGTGAATTATTCCGGAGCTTAGCCGCTTCTCTCACGGGAGAGCTCTAATGGCGCGGCATAGCCTCTTATAGGTACGAAATTTATCGGTTTTTCAAATCGAATTGTCACATCTCGCACAGTATTCGCCCAGACGGCCCAAAGCTCCCACATTCTCCGATCTGACCGTGTCGATCAACTGGGTGCAGGCGGATACCGCCGGAAGGCTCGTAATCTATAGATAGGCAGGTATATATAGGTATAGTGTATTTTTTGACATACATATACATACACACACATACATACTTATATATATATATATATATATATATTTATATAAAGTAATCTGTATATATGTATGTATGAATTGGGTGCATGTGCAGAAACAGTTTTCCGACCTCAACTGCCGCAGCAGCCCTTTCCAGGAGGAGCTCTCGCGAAGCCCTGCCACTGGGGCCTTCGATGGAGCTCCCTATGGGGGCATGAAACGTGCGAGGGGTGTGCCTAAATGGGTGTAGTAGGGAGGCATGCGGGCCCTGCCTCTGGAGCCGTCGGTGGAGCTCCCTATGGAGCCGCGAAGCGTGTCGGAGGTTTGGCGAGGCCAGGCAGCCACTGGCCCCAGCAGACCTCGCGCGAACCCAACGGCCAGACACGCAATCCGGAGGAGACCAACCCTGCAATTGCCTGGTGTCCGTCGCTCGACGCGTGCGCGCCACGGGTTGGTCTCAGTGGTGCAGGGGGCCCCCGACAGACCTGGCGCATTTTCCGGTCTCCCCCGTTTTTTTTTTTTTTTGGGGGGGGGGGGCAATCCTTCGATTTTTTTTTTTTTTTTTTTTTTGGGGGGGGGGCAATCCTTCGCCCGAGCAGCGGCAGTGAAAGGGCGAGGCGTAGATGAGTCACAAGGGCGGGGCGACGCGAATTCGAGGCACGCCGCACCGCCCGAGGGCCGCCTCTCCGAAGAGGAGCCGCAGCGGTGTCGCGCCCTGTGGCGCGCTCCGCTGCGGTCGCCCGTCGGCGGCCTGTCGGGGTCGACCGATCTGCCGGCGGAATGTTTGACACCTCGCAGACTTCATCAATCAGGAGGAAAAGAAACACACAGACACAATTAATCGTCGATTCCCCAGAAAATATAGGAAAATATGAGAAGTGGGGGGGAAGACAGAAACCCAGAAAATATGGGAAATTATATGGCATATTTGTATTTGTGTCTATTTATTTGTGTGTCCTGGGGCCCCTTCAGTCAAGTTTTGATCTCGATCGTGTCCGCGGGGCGTCGAGCGCTGCGTCGTGCGGGCGGGGTGGGGCTTGCACGTCGCACGAGGGTTCATTTTGGAGGTTCCGACGAGGCGCGGTCCGGCATGGACCTCGAGAGCAGGGGTGCCCTGGACGTCTCCGGGACCTGTGGGAACGCCGTCTGATCGGCAGCAGGGGGCCCTGTCCAGAAATGTGCGCAGGTGTGGTGGCGTGGCAGCGTCGCCAGTTTGCGGCAAATTCGTTTTTCCGCCCCCGCGCGGCTGGTTCCAGGGGCGCCAGTTCGTTGGAGTTGCCGAGGGCGTTCCTCTCCTCGCGAAGTGCCTGCTCGCAAGCGTCCGAAAACAAGAAGCATGTCTTCCTCTGTGTAATGGATCGTCAACCTCCCGCGGCGGATCCGTGCCACTTGCGAGTCGTTACTTTGCGAGTGCTGGAGCGCGCTTGTATATGGAGCACCCATTGCTCCCGTGATTCGGGTGCCCCTGGGCCGGGAAACGCCGTGGGGGATGTCCGCGACGGGTTCCTGGGCTGGGCTTCGCTGCGCGGGGGATGTCCCTGTTCCGGCGCTGGGGATCCCGTTGGTTGCGCGTGCGTGGGCGCGCGACTGGCCGCGGCTCTCCGCGTGGAGAAGTTGCGCGTTGGTGCACCGCTCAGGGCGCCGAAGCTGTTGGTCTACGCGATGTCCTTGAGGACGGGAAACTCGGCTCTGGATGCCGTGTTCAGAGCAACGGTGTTCTGGCCATGTCGGGTTGCCGACGCGCGAGCCGCGCGCCGTGCGCACTACACCTTAGGCGATGCTTAAGAAAACTTAAGTTTTCGGCCAGAGTCTCGATTATTCTTAACGTTTCAATGTAAATCTTAAGTTTGTAATGGAAATTGTGGGTTTTTATTCAAATTCTGAGACTATGAATTTCTTAACCCATGATTTCTTAAGCATTTCGCAGGGTGTACAAGGGTGGCGTCGGTGAGAAAAGGGGTCTTCTATGTCTCCGGGAGCGACGGGTTGGCGCAAAAACTGCTCATGGCCAGGTGGTGTGACGAGTGTGATCTGCGAGCTGGGAAGCGATTCGCGGTCGAAGACTGGACGGGGGCTCCGAGGACGGCGTGCGCCCACTCGACTAACGGTCGATTGCCGCCGAGTTCACCGCGCAGTGGACGGTGAGGGTCGGGTGGGACATGAGCGTGGCGGCAGAGGCTCAGGCGGCGGCGCGGAAAAGCATCCCTGGCGGGAAGGAGTTCGTGGTGTCTGAGCTGGACGCAGTGCAAAATCGGCCTTCCCAGGGGATGCGGGCCAGGGGCGACGGGGCGTCGGGGTGGGGGTAGCGCGGGCGGCGGTGCGCTGGATTTTTTCTCCAGCAGGCCGCAGATGGAAAGGCGGTCCTGGCGTGGGCGTTGCAACGAGTGCGTCCGATATATTGGGGCCCTGGCGGGGAGCTGCCCGCGGCGCAATGCGGCTGCATTCAAGGGTCGCGCATGGCCCAGGTCTGATCGTTCATGCGCGGCTTTTCGCGTGATTCTAAGCCTGGTCTGGGCGTGCGCTGGGCGAAGCGCCTCTGTGCTTCTGCGGGCGCGAGCTTCGGGTCTCGCGCGCCTCGAGGTGGACGATCGGCGCGGCAGGATGCGGCGCGGTGCAGGAGGCCGTGGTGCAGCGGGATTGTCACGCGGAGGGCGGTGGTGTTGGCGGTCTCTGGGCTGTGGGGCCTGCCGTGCTTCCAGTCGGCGCCCGCTCGAGCGCGCGCGCGCGGGCCGCTGCTGGCGCGCGGCGGCGCAGAAGAGTGCCCCGCGCCAGGCGGCGCGGGCAGCGCCGCCGCAGGGCGCGCCGCTTCGTGCAGCGTGCAGCGTCTTTTGTCGGGCGAGGGGGAGTCTGGATCGAATGGCTCTTTGATCAGGAGGGGAAAAACACACGCAGACACAATGAATCGTCGATCCCCCAGAAAATATGGGAACTATGGGAAGTGAAGGGGAAGACGAAAACCCACCAAACATATGGAAACATGTGGGGCACATTTTGATATGTGTGTATTTATCTGTGTGTCCTGGGGCCCCTTCCGTTTTGTCGGGCGAGGGGAAGTCCAGATCGAATGGCCGCTTGAGTTTTGGCAGGTAGCAGAAGACGGCGGTCGCCCCGGAAAGGGCCCGCCGGCTTCCTTGCCGGACCGCGTGCTTCCGCTCGTGCGCGCCGCCCACATTTGGGAGCCGCGTGGGGCCGACTCCCCAATTTATTTGGCCCTCCGCTGGCGGGGTGGTGAGAGCTGCCGAACGGCCGCCGGGGCCTTGTCACGGGGCCTTGGCCGACCCCAGGGTTCGTGCTAACTCGGGGGAGAAAAAGATGCGGATGCGTGTTGTCCCCCTTCGTTTTCGGCCTTTCCTGGTCCTCCTGGGGAATCCTCGTTGTCACCGCTGGATTCGCCTCGAAATTCTGGTCAGAACGCACCCCAAGAGAGGTCCGGGGACAACACGTGTCCGTATCTTTCCGCCCCCCAACTAACTGGGGCTATAGTCAGGAGGGAAAAAACACACACAGGCTCAATCGTCGACTCCCAGGAAAAGATGGGGAACTGTGGGAGGGGGGGGGGAGACGAGAGAGTCCAGAACACATGTCAGAACATGTGGGGGATGTTAGGACTTGTGTGCATTTACTTGTGTCTCCCTGGGCCCCCTTCAGCAACCTCGAACCTCTTCCCTCGCTCAGGTTAGGGGAACGAAGAATGTTTTGAACATCAGAATCGGAGGTCCGCGCAGATTTCCCGGATCGGCGCTTGACCCCCCTCCCTGGCGCGCAGAGCGTGCTAGGGGCGGCGCCGGAGGCGCCGCCAGAGAGGCCCCGGCGCCCATCCGAGAAATCCGCGCGGACCTCCGAGTTTCTATGTTTATGCTTAAGTCGGGCGTGTCCCCCTACAGGGGGATTTCCGACGAAAAATAAAAGATGCCCCAACAATTGTCAAACAACAGTCCAGAACTAGCCTGGGGACTATGTTTTGACTATTGTTTGACCTTTTGTTTTTTTGTTTTTTTATTTTTTGTTTTTGTGTGTTTTTGTTCTTTCGTCGAAAATCTTCCTGCAGAGGGGCACGCCAGACATAAGTTTATGCCTTGCTTCGTTCCCCTCAGGACGGGCGGGGCGCTGCGCCCCCCCCCGGGGGCGCCCCGGCCGTCCATGGCGGCACCGCGCGGCCTCGCCGGCCGCTGCGGCGGCCGCCGCCCGGCCCCTGCGGCTGCCCTCGCCCGCTGCGGCCGCGGGCCGGCGCCGCGCGGCCCCGCCTCGGCGGCTCCGGCCGCCGAGGCTCGAGCCCAGGCGTCGACTGCACGTAGGAGTGACCCTTCGCCGGAGTGACCTCTGGTGCGGGCTCAGCGGGCTGCCCCCGATCGCCGAGCGCGATGCGAGATGAGTGGGTCGCGCCCTTGGGTTTGGCTCCCTCACGCCCCCCAAAGCGGCGCACCAAGGGTCACTCATTACCCAGGGTCACTCTTACGTCTAGCCGAAGGAGGCCTCCGACATGATTTGGGGCCAGGTGGCGTAACGAGCTGCGCAGTCACGGTTTGAGAGCTCTGCTTCGAGGGAGAAAATCGCCATACCGCGGAGACCCACGCCAAGAAACGCCCTGCTTGCCTCCAGGGTGCCCTGGGTTTCTTGCGTTTCGATGGTTTTGC
Organism: Prorocentrum cordatum; assembly: GCA_963575745.1. Lineage (NCBI taxonomy): Eukaryota > Dinophyceae > Prorocentrales > Prorocentraceae > Prorocentrum > Prorocentrum cordatum. The sequence goes on along the minus strand of CAUYUJ010018175.1, from coordinate 203,416 downwards.
CATGGAAAGCGTGACGTGCCCGCACCAAAAATCAGTGGACGTCCTGGGGTCTCAGGGTTGGGTTTTTTGTGGAAAGTTTCTTGTGGACTGGCCGCCACTGTAAGCATAAACGTTTTGCGCTCCGCGCGGATTTCTTGGAGCCGTGCTGGGCGCAGCGCCTCCGGCGCCGCCTCTGGCGGGCGCCGCGCGCCTGGGAGGGGGGGGTCCGGCGCAGCTCCATGAAACCTGCGCGAAGCGCCAACAGCTTATTTTCATGGCGCTTTGTCTTCTTCTATTCAGAGCCCTTCTCGGAGGATGACCCGTTGAGGCGACGACTGCTCCCCCTCCCTGCCCCAAATCGTCCAAAAATCGACCCCGTGATCCTCCTCCTCCTCCTCCTCCTCCTCCTCTCCTCTCCTCTCCTCTCCTCTCCTCTCCTCTCCTCTCCTCTCCTCTCCTCTCCTCTCCTCTCCTCTCCTCTCCTCTCCTCTCCTCTCCCGGGGTCCCTCCTGGCCCGTTGTCGACGCGGACCCGTCCCCTTTTGGCGACTGGCAGCGTTTTTCGGGAGCCCCAAACGAGGACAAGACCGCCGGAGGAGGAGGAGGAGGAGGAGGAGGAGGAGGAGGAGGAGGAGGAGGAGGAGGAGGAGCAGGAGGAGCAGGAGGAGGAGTCGGAGGAGTCGGAGGAGTCGGAGAAGTCGGAGGAGTTGGAGTCGGAGTCGGAGTCGGAGTCGGAGTCGGAGTCGGAGTCGGAGTCGGAGTCGGAGTCGGAGGAGGAGGAGGAGGAGGAGGAGGAGGAGGAGGAGGAGGAGGAGGGGGGGCCGCCGTCGGCTCGACGGGCCCTCCGCCGATGCTTGATCTTCCTCCTGCCGCTGGCGCGCCGACCTCGCTGCGGCGATGGGGGCCGGCCGCGGGCTCGCGGGCCGCTGCTGCGGGCTGCTCCGCTGGGCGGCGGCCCTCGTGGCGCTGGTGGCAGCGCCTCCAGCGAGGGGGCCACCTGCGAGCCCTACCCCTAAGTCGGGCCTGTCCCTCTACAGGAGGAATATTCAGAAATAGTAAAAAAATAGTCAGGGGACTATTTTTTGACCATTCTTGATTATTTTGGGGGTATTTTTTGGGTATCTTTAATTTTTTCGTCCAAAATCCTCCTGTAGGGGGGCATGCCCGACTTACCCCTGCCCCCTCCCCCCCACGATTTCTGAGGGGAAGGGTGGGGTTCACTTTGCTCGGGAGCTCCTGAAGGAAGTGAACCCCACCCTCCCCCTGAGAAGTCGTGGGGGGTAGGGGTAGGGTTCGCGTGTGGCCCCCTGGCCAGCGCTCGTGGCCTTCGCGGCGTGGTCGGAGGGGCCGTGGGCGAGCTGGGGCGCTGCCGGCGACGAGGCGTCCGGGAGGTGAAGTCGCCGTGTGATGACAAACGGGCCCAGAGGGAAATGGGTTCCAAGTTTTTTCACCGTTTTGGGGCTCCTGGGGCCCTCCACGGGTCTGGGGATTGTCACACAACGGCTTAGGATGAAGAGCCGGTCCTGGGGGAAGGCCTTCGGGTCTAGGACCCGTTGACCTCAGGATTCGCTTCCTCCATGCCAGCGAACGGGGAGGGGGAGGGGGAGGATGATCAGGGGCAAAGACATAAGGGGGATTCGGTAACAAATCATGGGAGCCTGGTATACCCTCTGAGTGCCGTCTTTAGCGTCGATTAGCGTCGATTAGCGTCTGGGAGTCGATGAGATAGCTCCGAGTTAGCGTCGGATAGCGTCGAGCTAGCGTCGATTAGTGCCGACTAGCGTCGACTAGCGTCGATTCGCAAGAGCCGACGAGATGGTATGGGAGGCCCCCATGAGTTGCCACCGCAGGGGGAATCATCGACCCCAATCGCCCCTGCCTTGCCAGTGGGAGCCCTGGTGGCCCACGCCGCCAAGAAGCGTGTGGTTTCGCAATCCAGGGCCCGTCCCCGATGTCTCGGCGATGCATTACTCCAGAGTTCGTAATCAAAGGGAGGGGGGTCTGGACCCTCCAAGGCAAGCCATTTCAGACCTCCCCCCGTGGGAGAACCCTCCAAAACATCGTCCCCAGACCCCCAGGCCCTCCAAGATAGCCTGGAAGAGACCCCCCCCCCGAAATGAGACCCCCCTTCCTTTGTTACGAAATCTGGAGTACCGTTCCCCCACAGAGGAAGATGATCGATGTGTCCGGGCGTCTTTCGCCCGTCTTGGGGCGTCCGCGGAGGACCTCCAACTAGTTCCAGGGACCACGGGCTCTGAGTTCGGGGACCTCGGGAGACCTTCGGAAACCTTTCTGGGAGTGCCGGCAGGAGACGAAACACAAGGGGTGGAACTGGTGGCCTGGGAGCGGACGGCCAGATCGGTCTCAATCTCCACGTCGTCGTCGTCGTCGTCGTCGTCGCTCTCTGTCTCTCGAAGCTGTCCTCCATTTTTCATCGCTGCCTCCTCCCTCGCTACCTCTCGGCCTCCTTGCTCCCCTGTCAGGCCTTTCACATATGCTGGGCCGTCACCATGTTCAAGGGCACTATCGTCTCTTTTCCGCTGCCCACGGCTGGCAGGATGCAGGCGCACATGGGGGAGAACGCAGGAGGCATCTCCAGCGTCGACGCGCTGGTTGGAGCATGGGAGTTACGCCCACGTCAATCCTTGGGGCCTCTTTGGCAGATGGCATCGCTGAGGTGAATCCCTTACTGCCGTGGTCTCCTCTGAATTCAATTTGGGCTTTCCACAGCTGCTGATTTGCGTATGTGGCGTGGCTCAGGGCTCAGGAGGCATGGAGGCTTGATGTGTCAGTCCAGCAGCAGTGAGTAAGCACCGAGGGCCCGTCATGTGATCCTTGTATTTATGCATACATTTGTGCCTGTCATGCCGTTGCAGATCATCAGTGGGTGTGCCCTTTCGTGGTGATCTCGCAAGCTGATCTCCTAAGCTCAAGGTTGGTCGCCAACTCCTCTCTCCACGGACAGGTCCGATCCGATCTAGTCGATGATGTACGCGATTTGATCGATCAGCGATGAAGGGA
>CAUYUJ010018175.1:170417-195417 GCA_963575745.1 Prorocentrum cordatum | reverse complement strand
GAAAATATGGGAATTGGGCGGGAGGACAGACGCCCAGAAGATGTAGGAAAGTACGGGGAATCCTTTCACTTGTGTGTATTTATTTGTGTGTCCTTGGGCCCCTTGAGCTCCCGCGGCCGCGGGTCGGAGCGGCGGGCTGGCAGGCGGGCCGAAGGCGGGGCTCCGTGGTCCGCAGGGGCGCGAGGAACCCTGTATACATAGGTGTGTGTATATACATCTGTATCTGGGATGCACGAATGTCCCCGGGGGGGGGGCCTCCGCGCACCGCCAGTGCGGGCCGGTACCCCGGGATGCTCGCGGGAGCGCGTTTTCCTTCACTTCCTCCTTCTCCTGGTCCTCATCCTCTTTCGTCTCCTCCTCCACCTCCTCAACCTCCTTCTCCATTTCCCCCTGCGGCCTCCCTGGAAGGAGCGGAAGCACCCAGGGAGCGTTTGCGAGCGCCCTCCGCGCCCAGGTGCGCGGGGGTTCGCCCCCCACTTCTCCTCCCCTCCTCCCCCTCCTCCTTCTCCTGCGGTCTCCCTGGGCGTGCGCGGGAGCACCCCCACGCGGATGCCGCCCCCCACAGACCCACCCCCACGCCCACAGCAGGACCCCCCCACTCCCACAGGGGGGGGGGGCCGGGTCGTCGGCGGCACCTGGCGCGCCCGCCCAGTACGAAGGCCCCCGGTGAGGGGGAGGAGGGGGGCTTCTGGGCTGTCGGCCGCACCTGGTGCGGCCGGTAGGAACGCCGCCTGGAGAGGGGGGTGTCTTCCGTGCCACCCAGCACCGCTCACATCTATATACGTGTTTCAGTACATTTATGCACAAATAATTATATGCATCTCAACGTTTCGCATTTACACATGTCTTTACACACATTCAACGTGTCTTGATACATATACATTTTTTACACATATATGTGTGGGATGTGCACATACCATATACCACCTACATATATACATACACTTATGTATGCATTTGTATTATGCTTACATACCTATATACCCACCTACATATATATGTACATATATATAGATGTATGCATATATCCACCTAGCTATATATGTATATGTCTGCATATCTTAGAACCCATTATGAATATATGTCCTTATATATCGATATATATACATATAGATATATAGATCAATCGATCTATCTATCTACCTATCTATCTATCTATCTATAGGTCTGTCTGTCCGTCTGTCTGTCGGTCTGTCTGTGTGTCTGTCTGTCTGTCTGTCTAGCTATCTATCCATCAAGCTACCTTCTCTCTTTTATTTTACATATGAATATGGCATGCGTTGATATGAATATCGACATTTGTACACATGACATATGTATACATATATCTATATGTATACATGTATCTTAATCTATCTCGCAGATCATGCGGTCGTGGGCGAGCAGGCGGGCGGGTCCTTTGTCCCCGACAATCACAGGGAGGGGATGATGAAGTTCGGTGTTCTGGCAGGGTTACACTCGTTTCCCGGCAGTCGCAACATAAAGGAGGAGGAGGAGGAGCAGAAGGAAGAATCGCGAACGGAATCTTTAGGAGTGTACGGATGCACGGAGTGTCTCATGGTATGACGATGCCGTGCTCGCTCTTGCGGGGCCTCCCTCGAGGGGTGGGAGGGGTAGGAATCCTGAGAAATATTATGGTGTAGCGCTGCCCTGCTCGCCCAGGCGGGGCCTCCCTGGCGGGGTGGGAGGATCTGGAATCCTGAGAAATACGATGGTTTAGCGACAACGTGCTCGCTCAGGCGGGCCTCCCTGGAGGGTGGGAGGAGCAGGAATCCTGAGACATATCATTGCATAGCAGTACCATTCTCGCTCCGGCGGTGATGATGATGGTGATGATGATGATGCTGATGATGCTGATGATGATATTAACCCTGCTAAGACGATTCAATCTACGATGCATACATCCCCCCTGGCGATGATGAAGTTTGGCCCCGCCGCTCCCCACCGCTGACCAAAACTGTCTTGGCCAGGGGTAATCATGAGGATCGTGGGAAGGGGTATGCTTTATTTTTCCAGGGCATGCGGTTAGCCCACTTTGTCTTTGTCTCTTCTCCCCGCCTCCCTCCTGTGTCATACAATGTCAATTCTACGGCGCAACCGCTCTTGGATCGGTGAGAGACACACAGAGAGCGAGAGACGGAGAGAGAGAGATGAAGAGAAAGCGGATCAGGAGGGGCAGAAGGGAGAGATGGCAGGAGTGGTACTTCAGGGGAGGGGATGTGGAGCGCCGCAAGGCATTTGAGGTACGCGCTTCGCTCCGGAAAGCTCCGCCTGCTTTTCGGCGACCATGGGGACAGGCAGCTCGCTGCTGCTGCATAGGAGGAGGATCCAGCTGGCATTTATGAGTTTGAGTCTTCAGGGGCCCGTTTTGCTTCCAGCGGTCCACCAACAAATTCAACCCACAGCGCGACGAAACTCATTCGAATGTGAGGTTGGAGATTTCCCGAGCCCCTCGCAATGATAGAACATATCTCCGTTCGTGCCCTGCTCTTTCAGCCCTCCCTTGTGATTGTCCTCTTTCTCCCGCTTCCCCCCCTTCGTCACCTTCGTTCGATCTCCGCCACTCAGTCGCCGTGCCTTGCTTCCTCCCCTCACCTTGCCATTTCCTCCTTCTGTCCCTTGATCCTACTGTCCAGGCCCCTATGCATTGTCCCATGTTCTTTCTGCCTCCCCTGTCTTTTCCCCTTCTTATCTCCTGCCGTGGGCAGCCCAAACTGGCTCCGCTGTCTCGTCCGTGAGCTCAGGCCTCGTCGCGACACCTGGGATGGAGGCGCTGGCCGCTCGCATGAGGCAGCCGCATCAGGCAGCGCGTGTCGTCAGAGATGCTGCTGACCTGTTCTGCCTCGCCTCAGGACCTCCCAAGGACTCGGATTCTCTTACGCTTCCTCTTCGGATTCGCCATCCTCATCCCGTCGGGCACGGCCTCGTTTATTTTCTCCTTGACGGACCCTGGGACCAGCCTCACTGCTGCTGCTGTTGAAGCTTCGGCTGATGCTGCTCGTCGACGTCCTCCTCCTCCTCCTCCTCCTCCTCCTCCTCCTCCTCTTACTTCTCCTTCCCTCAGCCATTTCGGCTAACGTGACCTCTCTTGATCGCAGCCAGCTCGTGCCTGCTGCAGGGGGCCAGCCCGTGCCAGCGAGCCAGCGGTGCGATGTCCGCGCTGACCTTGCAGATCGAGGCCTACGCCTTCCGGGAGCTCGTGGCCCACCTGCAGTGGCAGTCTGGGGTTCAGAACATTGACTTGATGAACCTGGCGGGCTTCTGCCGAAATTGCCTCGCGAAGTGGTATCACGCTGGCGCCAAGGTCAGCTGACCGAAGGAGCGTGGAGGAGGGAGGAGGAGAATTCGGGGGGGATGAGGAGGATGATGAGTCAGATGATGAGGACCATGATGAGGTAGGAGGAGCATGAGGAGGAGGCTGAGGACGAGGAAGAGGAGGAGTAGGGATGAGGAGGAAGCAGAGGCATGAGGAGGAGGAGGCTTAGGTTAGGAAGGTGCAGGATGAGGCGGAGGATGAGGACGATAAGGGGGAGGAGAAAAAGGAGGAGGGAACAGAACTACAGTGGGCGCTGCTGCGTCCGCCTTCCTCAGCAGCGCCAGCAGCATCAGCTTCGCGAGAGATGTGGCGCACGAGCACCCCGCGATCAGTCCCGTTGGCTTCCAGATGCCTGCTGGTGCACCCCTGGAGGACGGCGCGTCGCGGAGCCCTGTAAACGCAGCAAAGCGCCCGAAGCAAAACGTCGGGGAACCCCGCATTGGCCGCCTCAGCCCTCAGCTCATTATGATATATGTTCTCGTAGTATCTTTTCAAATCGAGAAACGCCGATCCCGACTCAAGCTTCACCAGGCTGGCGAAGTGGGTGAGCGCGTTGTGCAGCCACGCGCTCTTGTCACAAGACGTCGCACGGCTATGGCCCCAAAAGGGCTTCGAAGGAGGAGAAGGAGGAGGAGGTGGAGGAGGCGGAGGCGGAGGATGAGGAGGAGGATGAGGCGGAGGAACACTGATGTTAGTATTACTACTACTGCTACCGCTTGTATTAGCAGTAGTATTACGAATAATGTTATTAATGCTAGTCACACTACTAATCATTTTAATGCTAACACATGTTAGCATGAACGCTGTTAGCAGCACGACGCAGTTATCAACACTACTAATATTACAATTGTTACTAGTAACGGCATATACTTATGCGTTAACACCACTTATGTCTTATCAGCACTGTTCATAAAACGTGTTCATAGTACCCCTAATAGTAACAATTAACGTTACCATTAGCACTGCTACTAATACAACGAATCGTATTCATAGTATTCGTATTTTTACTAGCCATAACACTACGAATGCTATCAGTATTACTCACAACAAACATACTTCTAATCTCATCAGGTGCTATCAGCTCTAGTAATACTAGTTTGATGGATTTTACGATTACTTATCAGACTAATGCTCACAACGAAAAGAAGCGTAACAATCATACGGACACCAACTGAGATTACTAATCAAAGTACGAATAAGACGACTATTAGTAAGTATCGTAAGAATTCTGATACGGACCATGCAAGTAATGAGACGACTACTAAACATACCATTATTACGAGTAATAAGTCAACGCAAACATCGACTAACATAATACTTACACTATTAATCAGGATTGTTCATATCAGTGATAAAACGCATTCTACTGAGAATAAGCCGATCACGATTAATACTGATATCACTGTCAAGCACAGTATTACAATCAAAGCATGCTCATCATTGTTATTCTACCGGTTGCTATTAGTGGTATTATCATTATTCTGTGTATTAGGAGTACGATTAATACACATGCTTGTAACACTACTCATACTATTACTAAGAAGATTATGGAGGATGAGGAGGAAGAGGAGCAGCATGAGGAGGAAGATGAGAAGGAGGAGAAGGAGGAGGAGGATGAGGAGGCGGACGAGGACGAGGAGGAGAAGGATGATGAGCAGCATGAGGTGGAGGGGGAGGAGGAGGAGGAGGAGGAGGAGGAGGAGGAGGAGGAGGAGGAAGAGACGATGGAGGAGGAGGCGGGGGGAGGAACAGGTGGGACGTGGATGAGAGCGGAGGCCGGGCCTCGCCGCCCAAGCCTGCCGACCTGTGGCCTCCGAGACGAGCCGCCCAGGTGTACGGTCTGCCCATGGATTACTCCGAGGCGTGCGAGCGCGTGTACGGGGAACCGTATCCGCAGTGGAAGAAACGGCACCATGGCCGTGGTCGCGTGGCCACCACTGATGGCTCAGGAGGGGGGGGAGAGGATGGATGGAGGGAGGGAGGGAGGGGGAGCGAGGGAGGGAGGGAGGGAGGGATGAAGGGAGGGAGGGAAGGGAGGAGGGAGGAGCAGGAGGAGGATGACGAGGAGGAGGAGGAGGAGGAGGAGGAGGAGGAGGAGGAGGAGGAGGAGGAGGAAGCGACGATGGAGGAGGAGGAGGAGGAGCAGGAGGAGGAGGAGGCGGAGGCGGAGGCGGAGGAGGAGGAGGAGGAGGGTGATTGAAGACCGCGCTGGAGGTTTTCTCGATTCGGACTTATCTAACATCGATCCCTGATGAAAAGCCGGCCAGAATATGGACCCCAGGACGGGTCCAGGGACCAGTTTCGCTTGGATATTGGGGCAGGAGGAGGATGGTGGAGGAGAAAAAGGAGGGCCCAGGAGGAGGATGCTTGCCGTCTTTTGTCCTTCTTGCTTCTTGGATGTCTTTGTCGCCACGCTTTGGTTCGCTCGACATCGTGGTCAGAACGCGATCCGGGAGAGGTCGTGAGGTCGCCCTTGAGGGGGGTCGTGAGGTGCCCTCCGAGGGGCACATCTGTGCTGTGCGGAACAGTGGCGATTCCTTGGCCTCACTGGTGGTTTGGGCTATCAGCGGGTTGGGTTGGGCAGTCAACCAAATCACGCGGTGCTGCTCGCGACTGGCCGAACGTCCAGCGGCGCAACTGCCTCCATCTCCAGCCTTCATTCAGGTGAGACTGCGAGGGCTCGGTTATGGTGGGGAGGCCGATTCGGACTACTACACCGAGTGGGTGCGGGGGCGGGGTACGGGCCGTGTCCCGAACCACATCCTGCTCTGGAGGAATGGGCAGTTTGCGCGATTTCCAGCGATTTCACAAATAAGTCACGGCTGCTGGACAGGCACAGGGTTCACCTGCAGATCAATAGAGTGTTGTGCTGTACCAGCAGGACCTGGCGCCAAGACCTTGAGACCGTCGGAGCGGCACGTCTCTGCCGGTCAGCGGGCTGCGCAGCGGCCCCCCCGATGCATGTCGACCACTACAGTCAAAAACCCTAACAAGGACGCGCGACTTCGCTCAGGGTACCCTTGCGTCCTTGCTCTTCCTTGCTCTTGCGTCCTTGAGGTTTTCGTCGTCCGCCGCCCCCCAAATTCCAACTTCGGCTTCCAAGGGTCTTGCGTCCTTGCCGCGCGTCCTCATCAGGGTTTTTGACTGTACGCCGTGATCCATGATGCCCATTTCCTCGATCTCCTTGCGCACGGCAAAAGCCCACACTTGCTCGTGCTGCCTGTGTGGGGCTGCGGCAGCTGGTGAGGCTGCTCTGGTGGCGGAAGCTCGGACTCTCGTGTTGCCTGTGTGTGGGGCTGCGGCAGCCGGCGAGGCTGCTCGGGTGGCGGACGCTCGGACTCTCCGGGGGCCCTCTTCGTGGGCTGCTCTGCCCGAGGCCGGAGCCGCGCTGCATTCAGGAGGGAAAGAAAGACACAGACACAATTCATCGTCGACTTCCAGGAAAATATGAGAAAACATGGGAAGGGGGGGGGGGGGAAGACAAAAACCCCCAGAACATGTAGGAAAACATGGGGAAACTTCTTAGTTGTGTGTATTTATCTGTGTGTCCCAGGGCCCCTTCATGCATCAGTGACCGCGCGGGGCACCAGCCGATGGCAGCCGCTTCGGAGGGCGAGCTCGAGACGGAGGATCGGCCACGCCAAGCTGCGAGGGCCGGCGCGCAGGTGTTTCCGGCGGGGCGAGGCGGTTGCAGCCCGAGGGGTGCCACGACCGCGGGCTCAGAGAGCTGGCCGTGGGTCCTCCCCCTCCTCCTCCTCCTCCTCCTCCTCCTCCTCCTCCTCCTCCTCCTCCTCCTCCTGCAGGAGAGACGGCCAAAGGGCTGCTTCTGCGCGCACCGCGCGCAGCATGGCCGCTCGACGCCCGCGGGGCGGAGAGCTGCAGCCTGCCGACCTGCTGCAGCGCGGCTCGCGGCGACTTCCACGGCGCGCCCACGTGTGTGCGGCGAGCGCCTGGGCACGCGGGATGGTGTCGCGGTGCGGCTAGAGTTGCCTAGAGTTGCGAGGGCGAGGATCAGGCCCAACGCCCACGCCGGACTGGACTGCCCGATCGGCCGACGGATTTTCGGCTCCTTTGAACCGCGGCCCGGCCCCTCCCGGCCCAGCGCTGGATCACAGGCGACGAGATGTGGGCGTGGCGAGCGAAGAGTTCGCCGTTCGCCGATGGGGAAGGTCGTCGTGTCTTGCCGGAGGGGTAGCCGTGCCCGAGCTGCGACGGGCGCGCTCCCCAGTGAGTCCGACCCATCCGCGGTCCCGGTCTACGCAAGGGCCTGCCGTGAGCGAGCGCATGGTCGACCACCACCGCTGGCTGCGCGAAGATTTGGTGGTCAAGGTCTGCCCCGCGCTCGCCGAGACCTCGGAGGCGGCCCCCCCTGTTCTGGTTTGCCTGCTGGGATCTTGAGAAGCGTTGGATGCCCCCCAACCCCAGGATTGATCAGGGGGGGGGGAAAAACACACAGACACAATTAATCGCCGATTCTCAAGAAAGTATGCAAACACATGGGAAGTGGGGGGGAAGACAAAAAACCCAAACATATAGGAAACTACAGGGAATATCTTTATTTGTGTGTACTTACTTGTGTGTTTTGGGGCCCCTTCAAGTGAGTCCCGCCTTCGCATCAGTACGAGCGTCGAGGGGCTGCAGCTGGAAGGGCCCGCGACCGAGGCGCCTGCGAGCGGGGGCCCCGGGGGTGCCGGGTGGCCGCCGCGCGCCGGGGCACCCGGCGACGGCGGCCGGGGCGTCGGCGGGATCGGGCGGCAGATCGGCATGGCGATGGAACGGAATGCTCGCGCGGTCGAACGCGCGGCCCCTGGCCGCGAAGGGCGGGCGGTATTCCGCGGGCACCCGAGGAAGTGTCGGCCGGGATGACGAGCTCGACCTGCGCAGCGCGCGGCAATGGAACGCTTCGACCATGGAGGCCTGCGAGGGGATTGTGGGTGATGATCGGTTCGACTCGCTGCGTCGGATGCGCGCTCGCTCCATGGGCGCGCTCAGGAGCATCCGCTGGCCGGGCCTGGCGACGAGCCGGGTGGCCTGCGGCGGCGCCGACAGTTTTTCGCGGACGAGGACTTCGGCGCCTTCCCCCTGCGACGACGGCGAGCTCGAGGCCCGCCGGCGGCCCGCGTCTTACATGGCGAGCTGGTTGAAGCGAGCCCGGTTCCACATGTTCGAATCGGTGATGGGCGTGGGGCACGGGGGTGTCCGACAGGGGGCCTTGGCGCGCCGTGAGCAGGCCCGCGAGGAGGGCCCCGCGGAGTCTCCCGACGTTTGGGTCGGGGGCCTTTGTGAGGAGCTGCGGTGCACCCAGGTGGAGGAGTCCCCGGATATGCGTCGGCGCGAGTGCCTAGGGCTCGACGACCTCAATTCTTCGGGGGGTAGCAGGCGCGTGCTCCTGATGCCCAGCAGCGCCTGCCACTTCCCGCGGACCTTCGACGTCGCCGACCCCGTGGCCTAGCGCCGACGGGTGGTGGTGGTGCCCCCGCGGGAGGCCGATATGAGGCGTCTCCTCTCCGTGCATCCTTGCGTCCTGTGGGCGGCTGCCAGGCCCTCGATCGGGGGGGCCCCGCCCGCGCCGCGGCCCCGTCGTAGATTTGGGGGGGAGGCGCCGGCGGCGGTGCCCAGTGGGGGCGGCAGCGAGGGATGGCCGATCTGCAGGGGCGCGGCTATGTGTGCCATGGCTCGGGCGTGGGCGCGATCAACTAACTCCCTGAACCAGGACTGCAGCTTCTTCCAGGAGGGCGAGGAGGGGCCGATCGACGTCCAGTGGGCCTCATTGGCTTTTGCGGAGGCCGGCTTGGGCGAGACCGACGACGCGGGCTGTGCGGAGAATGGGGGGTGCGAGAAGAAGGGCCGCGAGGGCGACGGGGCGCCGGCGCCCGGTGACCCCGCTCCGCGAGCGCAGGGGCCCAGCGGGAAAGGGCGAGGTCGAGCCCCGCGCGACCTCGCCTCGGGCAGGGGCGTCGCAGTCTGGGCGCGCCCAGCGTTCGCGCCCCCCTGCGCGCGAGGTCGCGGGCGGGCGGCCGGGCGCTCACGCCGCCGGGGCGCGGGGGGATGCGCGACGGCAAGGTTCGCGCGCGCGCGCCGCGGAGGCGAGAAGGCGCAGCGCGGCCGTGCCCAGCGGGCGCGCGAGAACGGCGCGGCGGCCGCGCAGGCAGCCGGCAGTGGCGAGGCCGGGGGCAAGCAGAGGTGTTGCCGCTGGGATGAGCCGCGCATAGGTCGTTAGCCAGCACGGCATCAGCTCGGCGTCGGTGACAAAGAGGCTCGAGGAAGGAAGCGGTATAGTCGGCGCCAAATCGAAAAGGCTTGCCGAAGTAGGGGTCAGCACTGGCCGCGGGGTTGGCTCCCACGGACCCGGGCTAGCGAGGCCTCGACAGTCGAAGAGGAACGGCGCGCGTGAGGCCTGGCCCTCGCGGGGTATCGCCCGGGCAGTGAAGTGAGACATGTTGGCCTCGACCCCTCGCTAGGGTGCAGTTTGGTTTTCTGTGGGCCAGCCGCGCGGCGGCTTCGCGTGTTTCGTAGGCTGGCGGCCGCTTGGCGACGCCCCCCCCCCCCCTCCGACCCCCGTTCCCGCCGGGCGCTGGGCGCCGCCCCGAGCCGAGTCAGGCCGGCGAGGGGTCGGCGAGCCCAGGGGGGGGTCTGTGCCATAGGCCGCGCTTCGCTTCGGCCTCTCCGCGCTGTGCGATGGGCCGCGCAGCTCCGCGCCAACCCCGCGGCGAAGGCCTGGCCCAGGGTCTCTGAGGTGCGGGGTCGGGCCCCCCCCCGCTGCCAGGTCTCTGCGGCTTCGCTCGCCCGCGTCTTCGCCTCGTGCGCGCTCGTGGCGTGTGCCGCCCTCGCTTCCCTTCTTGCCTGGCGGCGCCTGCCGCTGGGCGTGCGGTCCCAACCGCTGTGCAATCGGAAGCCTTAGTGTAGTAGTGTGGAGTTGAAGAGTTTTGTGGTGGTTGGCCAGGCGGCCGCAGACGTGCCTTAGCCGCGCCCTGGCGTCGCGCCAGGCGCAGTGACTTCGCGTGGGCCGTCAGTGCCCACGCGCTTGGGAGGCATGACTTTTCGCATGACCGCGTCGCCCAAAGCATCCATCCTTTACTTCTTTTCCCTGTGCCTCCCTCCTCTCCTTTCTTCTCTCTTCTACTGGAGGGTCTGCTTTCCTGTTTCCATTGGCGGTGCGCGCAAGGGGGCTGGCGCGAGGGGGTCGGCCTTTTAAAAGATTCGGGGGGCTGCTGAGAAGGCATCCAGATGCCAGGGGAGTGCTTTCAAAAAAACCTCATGCCTTCTGAGACCCCCCCGCCCTCTTGTAAGGCCGCTTTCCCCTCGCGCCACTCCCCTGCACGCGCCGCCCATTCTGGCCCACCCTGGGCCTCAGGGGGGGGGCGACCGACCACGGCACCGGAGCCCAGCGACAGCGGAGCTCTCGGCCCCCCAAATGGGGTCTGAGAAGATGAGGGTCGGAGGATCGCTCCGCATATTCGATGCATCGGCGATGTGGGTCGACGTGGGGCCCGTTTGGTTTTCTGTCGCCGTCGCCGTTGCATCGCCGACGCATCGCCGATGCTTCGCCGATGCGTCGCCGATGCATCGCCGATGCATCGTCGATGCGGCGCGATTCTCCGACCCCACCTGCTCGCACCCCATCTTTCACCACCCACCAAACCACCCCAACCCAACCCGAAGGCCTCAATTTGCCCTCCATTTCCAGTTGGGGGGGGGTCGGGGAACATCGAAAAACCACGTATGGAACCCATACCCCCCCCAACCCGAAATCCGGGTCTTCGGGTTGGGTTGGGGTGGTCTGGTAGGCAGTCAACCTTGGGAGGCCTCCAGGAGCAGATGGCCATCTTCGAGTCGTCGAAGCCCAAGCACGCGAGGACGGACCCGGGCCCCGTGCTGCGGCAGCCGGGCGGAGGTGCCGCCGAGGCGGCGGGCCCGGCGCCCGCCGGCCACTCCAGCGTCTGCGGACAGACGTGCGACGCCGCGCCGGCGCACGGGGTCGAAGACTTAAGTCGGTCCTGCGCCTCCGCAGGAGGAATATTCAAAAATAGTTTAAAAAATAGTCTGCGTTATTTGGGATTAATCTGACATGGTTTTGGACTATCTGAATTTTTCGTTCAAAATCCGCCTGCAGGGGGACACGGCCGACCTGATCGAAGATCCGGGCATCGCGGGAGAAAGCACGGCCTGAGCATCTTTTTCGGAGCTCAGCTCCCTGCGGATCGACTTCTCGGCTCTGCGCCGGACCCCCCTCCACCTGGCGGCGCTTCCGGCGCCGCACCAGGGAGGGGTGTGTGGCGCAGGTCCGAGAATCACCACCCACCAAACCACCCCAACCCAACCCGAAGGCCCGAATTTGCCCTCCATTTCCAGTTGGGGGGGGGGTCGGGGAACGTCGAGAAAACACGCATGAAGCCCGTACCCCCCCCAACCCGAAATTCGGGTCTTCGGGTTGGGTTGGGGTGGTTTGGTAGGTAGTCAGAGAAGTCCGGGCGGACCTCCGGGAGCTCGCGTGCTCCTGCCGCTCTCTGTTCCTCTGCGGACCCCGCGGGGCGCGGCCCGGGACGGACAGCTGCTCGTCTCCAGGAGGCTTCGCGCGAGGCGCGAAGCCGGCCACGCTTCGCGCAGCGTTGCTTCGCGAGGCTGGGTGGCCCTGGATGCTTTGGTCGGGCCAGATCTCCGCCTTTCTTTGAGTTGCAGCTCTTGGGGGGTCGAAGTCAGCATCGACCCTGGCGTTGTTCCAGGCTCCTTCGGCTCAACCTGTTGGAGCCTGGGGCTTGATCAGGCTGGCTCTGGCGCAGTACGCCCACCATCTGGCTTGATAGGCCTTCATGGCGCCCACGACGACCCCCCATGAGCTGCCTCCTGAATTTCTTGCTCCGGGCGTTGCCATCTCGCTCCTGACTTGAAATGTCGTGGGCGACGCGGCGATACCAGTGGCACCACTTGGTCACATCTGGCGACTAGTATTCCAGAATGGCGAAATATGGAGAATCAGATCGTGACCCCGGCCTTAGATTCTGCCCTCACCTTTCTTGGGGGCGGCTGTTCTTCTCGTCACGTCCAAGTGGGCGCGGCTCTGCCCGCAGCAGCGCCGGATAGACGCTCGCTCGCTTTCTCGCTGTGCTCCCCACTGCGCGGTCGCCCCTTCCGCTCCCCTTCCCCAGCATCGTCTAAACTATCCCAATCCTCACTTGGCCATGGTGTCTCAGCCCCACCAGCCCACCCCCCAGTGGGAGCGAGGCCCCGCGAAGCCCGACAGGAACAGCGTAGCTCCCCACCAACGGGCTCGTCGGCCAGTGGCGCCAAGACCATGCCCGTGGGGATGGGGATTTGCTCGACGATGCTCACTTCGTCTAGGATGTAACTCCTGGGAGGTCAAATTCTGAATCGGCGCTTGTATTTCACTTGTGGCAAACTAGCCAAATCTGGGTGAATTCCATAGACTCTGGCTCGATCCTTGGCGTAATCTGGCCTGATCTGGCCCAACCTGGCTCAATAGCCCTGAATCGTTTTGACGAAGGCCTCCCAGTTGTCCACAAACTTCCCGTCTGGCCTGGCCAGGGACCCCCTCTTGGCGAGGTGCCCGCCCCCGCGCTGGCATACAGCAGCGCGGTGCCCGTGCGCATCGGGGTCCTCACCTGCTCGGACCGCGCCGCTCGCGGGGAGTACGCGGACGAGTCCGGCCCCGCGATAGTGTCCCTGGTGAGCGCCTTCGGGGAGACCAGCGGCGCCCTGGCTCCGACCTTCGTGCACCAGCTGGTGGTGCCCGACGTGGAGGAGGAGATCCACGGCGCCCTCTCGGCGTGGAGCGCGGCTCGCGAGTGCGACCTCATCCTCACGACCGGGGGCACCGGCCTGGGCCCCCGCGACGTGACGCCGGAGGCCACTCGGCGCGTGGTCCGCCGGCCGGCCGACGGGATCGCGCGCGCGATGGCCTGGCAGACCTCGCTGGTGGAGCCGCACAGCGTGCTCTCGCGCGGCGTGTGCGGCGTGACGGACACGGAGGTCCTCGTCGTCAACCTCCCCGGGCACCCGTCGGCGGTGCGGCAGTGCCTCTCGGTGCTGCTGCCGGTGCTGCCCCGTGCGCTGGAGATGCTGGGCAGCCCAGGCGCCTCGTGAGCGAGGGCCTCGCGCGGGGAGGGCTGCCACGTGCGCCCGCGCGCCGAAGCCGAGGCCTCATCGGTCATCGTCGCCAGAACCGTCCCCGCTGGGATGCAGTGGAGGCCCCTGCCGAGAAACACCCTGCTTGCCTCCAGGGTGCCCTGGGTATCTTGGGTTTCGATGGTTTTGCAATGGAGGGCGTGACGTTCCCACGCCAAACATTCACGGACATCCTGGGGTCTTAGGGTTGGGTTTCTTGTGGAAGATTTCTTGTGGTCGGCCCCTACTGTACCGATCATCATCGCCAGAACCGTCCCCACTGGGATAGGTCAGCTCTCCCGGCGACGTGCCCCCCCCCCAGGATGGGGCTGTGCGCCGCGCAGCCCGAAGGATACATCACCCGTCCCCACAAGGGGGGGAGGTAGGTCTGCCAGCGGGGCCAAGGTGTTTATCGGCTAGAATCATAGTCGTTGTCGTTGCCGTCGCTGTTGTCCTCCAGCCCCTCCGAATCCCGCTGCCGCTCCCCCTTGCTTTCCGTCCTCTCCCCCCTCCTCTCTCCTCGCGCCAGCCGGTCGCGTCCGGGCGCGCCTGGGAGCGTGCACGACTGGGCGCTGCGTTCGCCTCCCTCCTGCTGGACCAGGCGTGGGCAGGTTTTGTTTGGTCTTTTGCGGAGAGACGGCAGAAGACCTCAGGGAGGAGGAGGAGGAGGTCACTGAATGGTCAATGTTTCCTCTGTCCTCCATGCCACATCGCCATCGTGCTTTCTGCGTCAGTCCCGCTGCATGTGCGCACGGATCGACACAGAACACACACACACACATACCGATATCCAGCTTACCGTCTTGGTGCATGTTGGTGCTGACCCGTATTCAAGAGGCTTACGCCCTTCCGCCGACTCCCAGACGAAGAAAGGCCTTGTCGGCGTCGCGAAGCTCCATCAGGTTTTCCTGGGCGCTTGCTGGCTGTTTCTTGGACGCCGCCGCGCGCATGGGCTGCCTTGAAGTGTCTGGGTGCGTCGGAGGAGTGGCCGCCGCGCAGTCGCTACGCCGGCCTTGTCCACGCCTGCTTTGCCAGCGCAAGCCAGGCCTCCACCGACCATCCACACTGGCGACATCACATGGAGAGGACAACCAGACACCACCGACATCCACACCTCCTTCGCCAACGCGAACCAATCGAGAGGACAACCCAGCGACATCACACGGACACAGACGGCCCAAGATGCCGAAACTTGGGCGGCGCGCGATCATCACTGCACTCAGGAGGGGAAAGAACACACAGACACAATTCATCGTCGATCCCCAGGAAAATATGGGAAAATATGGGAAGTGGGGGGGAAGACAAAAACCCAGAAAACGCAGGAAAATATGGGTCATCTGGTTATTTGTGTGTATTTATTCGTGTGTCCCGGTTCCCCTGCAGAGATACCGAAACTCGGGCGGCGCGCGAGCACCGCTACACCGAGCTCACACCAGCAGACACCCAGGATCGAGATCCACGCAGTGAACGCCCAGAGAAAGTCGAGACGACACGGCCGGCCCGCGCCGACACCGACACCAACGATTTCCTGCTCCTCCTCCTCATCCTCTACATCCTCCTCCCCCTCCTCCTTCCTCCTCCGCCTCACTTCTCAATCCTCCTCCTCCTCCTCCTCCTCCTCCTCCTCCTCCTCCTCCTCCTCTCCTCCTAATTTTGTATGTGTCTCGCGTGGCACGTATCCAGACACGCCAGATTCGCGAGGCCCCGGCCTCGCCCACCTGGCCCGAGCTGGGCCCAGGCGCTGTCCGCAGCGGTGGTCGCATCGCATCGCATCACATTGGGCTCACTTCTCCTGCGCCTCTCGGTAGGCAGCACTGAAATACGCATGTTGCGCGTCGCATATATATATATATATATATATTTATTGAGATGCTCCCAGAGTGACGTCGCAGATTGTCGTTATGACCTTCTGACGACGAGTAGGGGGAAGGAGGAGCACGACGAAACAGATGACGACGACGGCGAGAGGCAGGAGGAAGAGGACGAGGATACCGAGGCCAACGGGGCGGTTTCCGATGTTGGCTGGGCTCTGTTCGAGGCCCCCCTGGTGCAGTTGGGGGTGTCCGTGGAGACGAGCTTCTGGGGGCATCTTCGGGGCCCGCCGGCGGCCTCTGGGGGCGGCCTCTTGGAGCTTCGCCGAGGCTCCCGCTGCCCTTGCGGGCTGTCTGGGGCCTCGTGGAGCCTGTTGGGGGTTCGGGGTCTCTCTGGAGTCTCTGCCTGATCGCGTAGCGATATGAATAATCAGACTTCCGCCACCCCACCTGGGGTGTTGTGAGCTCTGGTGGCCTTCTCAGCTCGACTGAGGGCCTTCGGCCAGAGCCCCTTGGAAATACGCTTGAGGAATTCCTGCCCCGAGGGGGTGAGCCTACCGCAGGGTTCCCCGAGTTTCCCGAGAACCAACTGAGCAAAAGCTCCACTGGGGCTGGGCCCCCGGGGCCTCTGCCCGGTTCTCCCTCCTGGGCCTCTCTTGGGCCTCCCCTGGGGCCACGTGCACGCTTTTGTTTGCCGTGTTGGTGGCCTCTTGGGTCGTCTTGGGGCCCTCCTTGACCGTCTCCAGGCCGTTTTGAGTGTCTCTTGGGCTGGCTTGGGCGAGTCTAGGGGGCGTCTTGGCCCGTCTTGAGCGTGTAGACACCAGAAATCCGATAACGCGAAAATCATGCAACAACGCATGGGGAACCATTCTTTTTTGCCTCTCGAGGCCCTCTGAGGGGTCCTCTTAAGGCTTTCTTTCGGTGTGTTCGGCCGTCTTGAGACTATCTTGGGTGTTTCTGAGGCCGCTACGGCGTATTGGGGCTCTTCTGGGGCCATCTCAGAAAGCATCTTGGGATCTTTGCGGCAACGGAGGGTGGATTTGCAGTCCCGGAGACCCCCTTCAAACGCGATTTTGGAGCCTGGGGGACGGGGAAACGGGGAGGGGGACAGCCAGATGTCTCCACACGCCTTTTCACCCCCAGCAAGCGGGGATCGGCGGATCCTTTTACCTTTGTCCAGTCAGACAGGGGAAGGACCTATATTCGATTTGCTTTTGCTTATCCAGGTTAATAAGACTGAGTGTAGTCAGAAGGAAGGACACGAGAAGGCGGAGGAGGAGGAGGATGAGGAGGAAGAGGAGGTGGAGGAAGGAGGATGATATATGCTTATGATGATGATGAAGATTGATTGTTTCATGGATTGATATATTGATTGACTGGCGGATTGATTGATTGATTGTTTGGTGGATTGGTTGATGATGCTGATAGTGATAAGGATGCTGCTGCTGCTGACGATGACGATGATGGGTCGAACGCCTCGGGGCTCTGCGCGGTGGTCTCCTAGTGGTTGTGAGTCCTTTCCCCGAGGTCTTAGGTCACTCAGGCGTCGTGATACTTAGAAACAAGGCGTGGGCAGGGAGATCGCGGAGGTGATGTGCCATCCAGGCTGAAGATGTGGAAGTGCCTCGGAGGAAGTGTTGTCAAGACCTCCTCGGGTGGAATATCAGGGAGAGGGAATATCATACCCCCGTGCGCAAGGAAAACATCCCCCACGAGGAAGGAGGCATTATGATGGGTGCATGCTGCGTATAGAAGCATTGAGCGTTCGGGTAAAATGGTTGTTGTTGCAGCTGCTGCTGTTGATGCTCTTGTTGTTGTGAATGTTGTTAGGGTCGTTAATATTGTTGTTTTTGTTGTGGTTTTTGTATTGGTTGTTGTTATTGTTGTTGTTATTGTTGTTGTTGACCTCTCACTACTGAGTCATAAGTGATTGTTACCCTCCCCCTCCAGTAACATGTGTGTTTTTTCAATCGAAGTGCCCCGCTCGGGGGCCACACCTTGTTTTTTTGTATCAGGGAAAGTGTTCCTCCTCAAGCTGCGTCGTTGGCCCTCGGATTGAAACAACACCGGCTCCCGCCTGATACTGCTTCGCAATTTACTGAGACATCGCGCGCTCGCTAGGGATTTCGTTGCAACTTATCCAAGAATCGCACTCTCGCTCATGACTTCCTCGCAGTTCATTCAGGCGCCACGCCCTCGCCATTCAGGAATCGCGCTTTCGTCTGGGACTTCTTCATACTTCACTTAGGGATCGCGCTCTCGCCCGAGAGTTCCTGGCGAATTTTGCAGGCCTCGCGCGTTCACGTAACACATGTGTTTTTCAATTGAAGTACCCCTCCCGGGGCTCATTGTGTTTTTACGGGGGAAAATCTTCCTGCTCAAACTGTGCCCCTGGCCCCCGGTTTACAACAACAGCGGCTCTCGCTTGCTATTTCCCCACAAGTTGTTCCCAACTCGCGCTCTCGCGAAAGATTTCCTCATAATTGAATGCAGGAATCACGGTTTCGCGTGGGACATCCTTGCAATTTGTTCAGACGCCACGCCTTCGACAATCAGGAATCACGCTCTCGCTGTGGATTTCTTGAAGATTTATCGGGGACTCGCGCTATCGCTCGAGACGTACTCAAGAATCGTGCAGGACGCACGCTTGAGCAACCCGCCTCCTCGACCTGGCCGTCTAGGCCCGCCTTCCCGACCCGCCCGTTCGGGTCTACCCGCCCGATCTGCCCGTCTGCTCTTGCCACGTGTTTTCTGATGGTGCTATTGTCTCTGGTGCTCTCCCCCTTGTCCCTTCCTTCTATCCGTCCTCTCTTTCCCTGCCTTAGGGGCTGCACGAAATACACACTTTGCGGGTAAGAGCGAAACATCCCGAAGGGGGTACGATCGAAGACGAAGAGGGCGGGTATCGAGGTTTTGGGATATACGTGTTGTGGCACGCGATCAGGGATGAGCGAACAATCTTGCACCGACTATTATTGTTGATAATGATAATTGTGCTGTTTCTGTTGCTGTTGCTGCTGTTGTTGTTGCTGCTGCTGCTGCTGCTGCTGCTGTTGTTGTTGTTGTTGTTGTTGTTGTTGTTGTTGTTGTTGTTGTTGTTGTTGTTGTTGTTGTCGTTGTTGTTGTTGTTGTTGTTGTTTTTGTTGTTGTTATTCTTCTTGTTGTTGCTGTTGTTGTTGTTGTGGTTATGTTAGGTTTTTGTTGTTTTTGTTGTTTGTTGTTGTTGTTGTTTTTGTTGTTTTTGTTTTTTTTGTTGTTGACCCCCCGCTGCGCGGTAAACGATGCATTTTTCAATTGAAGTGTTCCTACCGGGGCTCGTGCCCTGTCATTTTTAAGGGGGAGCGTTTTTTTCACCAAACTGAATGGTTGCCCTCCGAGTTGATACAACAACGGCTCCCGTCTGATACTTCCTCACATTTTTTTTTCCAAGATCGCCCTCTTGCGCGGGACCTCCTCACAAGTTATGCAGGAAACGCGCTCTCGCGTGGGACTTTTCCTCGTAGTTTACTCAGACGCCGCGCCCTCGACGCTCAGGAATCACGCTGTCGCTTTTGCCTTTCTCGCGATTTACTTGGGAATCGCGCTATCGGTTGAGATTTCTTCGCGATTCATGTAGTTCCCGCGCTTCAGGAACGCGCCTGCTCGACCTGGCCGCTTGAGCCTTCCCGACCCGCCCGTTTTGGTCAAACCCGCCTAATGGGCCCGTCGGGTTCTGCCACGTGCTTTCTGCTCCTAGCCTCCCCTCCTGCTAATCCCGTGCTCCATCCTTTTCCTTCCCCTTTCCATCCGTCTTTCCTTCCCCTGTTTCAGTGGCTGCACCAGTTGCGCGCGGCATGTAAGGATATACCCCCAGGGGGGTACGATCGAAGACGAAGAGGGCGGGAACCCAGGGTTTGCAATTTGCGTGTTGAATGGCACGCGAGCAGGTAAGAGCGAGCAGTGTTGTTGTTGTTGTTGTTGCTGCTGCTGCTGTTGCTGTTGCTGTTGCTGTTGCTGTTGCTGTTGCTGTTGCTGTTGTCGTCGTCGTCGTCGTCGTCGTCGTCGTTGTTGTTGTTGTTGTTGTTGTTGTTGTTGTTGTTGTTGTTGTTGCTGTTGCTGGCTGTTGTGTTGTTGTTGTTTGTGGTTGTTGTTGTTGAACATTCAAATTTCTTCTTAAGAATAATTATTGTTCGGGACCCTGAGTGGCCGACCCCCGCCGCGCCTAGGCCGCAGCCACGTTTTCATCATTTTCGTGAGGAAGTCTCAGGCAAAACGGGTTGGTCCGGATCCGGTTGTGTTGTTACGATCGGTTTTCCCTTGCGAAAAATAAGCTAAAGTGGACATTTCTTGTTCTAACATAACCAAACTTCAAGAATCCCTTGCAAAAAATAAGGTAAAGTGGACATTCGCGCGCGCAAGACGAAATCCTTCCAAAACCTTAGTTTTCGTAGCGATTTTAACATAAAAACATCAAAAAACCAATGGTTTTTCCACAACAAATTGTCAAAATTTCATCCCGCGCGCTCTTGCGGATTCGTAGGAAACCCAACACTTTTTATTCATTTCTGTCAAACGGGCTTTTGCGAGCAACTTTTCGAACTTCTGCAACAACGGTTGCGCACCTGCCAGGGCCATCATCCCTGTCAAATAATACCATGCGGGACACATTCGTTTTTTTCTTCGCGCGCGCACGCCGTCGTCGTCGGCCGCGGGGCCCTGAATAGTAGCCACGGTCGTCCGCATGCCACGAAGTGCAGTGTCCGAACGTCATAGGGCGGGAAGCTGGGTGTGGGTGGTGGCGAAGAGTCGTTTGGAAATTGGGTAGAGCTTGAACCGGCCCCCCCACAAAGTGGGGGTATTGCCCGCCTCCTATGAAAACCCTGGCACTGGTGAGAACGGAGTGTCCCCACGTGCTAGTAATTGTTGTTGTTGTTGTTGTTGTTGTTGTTGTTGTTGTTGTTGTTGTTGTTGTTGTTGTTGTTGTTGTTGTGGTTGTCGTCGTTGTGGTTGTTGTTGTTGCTGCTGCTGCTGCTGTTGTTGTTGTTGTTGTTGTTGTTCGCGAGGACACTACTGGAGGCCCGTTGCTCGACCCCCCCCCCCCCCGAGCAACACAACGGGGCCACGCGCGGGCCCTGCAGGGCCCCTGGTCCGAGCAACGCCACGAGGCCTCGCCAGGCCGCTGCGGGGGTCTGCAGGGCCCGGCGGCGTTGCTCGGCAGGTCCTTTCGGGACTGTTGCGGAGCCCCATACAGGCCCCAAAGGGCGCACCCCTCTCACGGATCGTGGCCCTGGCCCCACAGGGAGCTCCACCGAGGTTTGATTTGGGCACACCCCTCTCGAGGATCGTGGCTCAGTGAGCTCCACCGAAGCTTGGTTTCGGCGCACCCCTCTCACAAATCGTGGCCCTGGCCCCACAGGTGGCTCCACCGAGGCTCCATTTCGGCACACCCCTCTCGAGGATCGTGGCCCTGGCCCCACAGGGAGCTCCACCGAAGTTTGATTTCGGCGCGCCCCTCTGATCCGTGGCCCTGGCCCCACAGGGAGCTCCACCGAGGCTTTATTTCGGCACACCACTCTCGAGGATCGTGGCCCTGGCTCCACAGAGAGCTCCTCAGAGGCTTCATTATGGCACACCCCTCTCGAGGATCATTTTGGCACACCTCTCTGCAGGGTCCTGCACGATTCCATCGGAACCGTAGAAGGAGCCTATAGGATCCTTACAGGGTCCTGCACGGTTCCATCGGAATCCTATAGGGATCCTATAGGATCCTTACAGGGTCCTGCACGACTCCATCGGAGTCCTATAAGGAGGAACCTATCGGATCCTTACAGGGTCCTGCACGATTCCATCGGAGTCCTATAAGGAGGAACCTATAGGATCCTTACAGGGTCCTGCACGATTCCATAGGAACACCCTATAGGGATCCCATCGGATCCTTACAGAGTCCTGCACGATTCCATAGGAACCCTAGAGGGATCCTATAGGATCCTTACAGGGTCCTGCACGATTCCATCGGAACCCTAGACGGATCCTATAGGATCCTTACAGGGTCCTGCGCGATTCCACAGGAACCCTAGAGGGATCCTATAGGATCCTTACAGGGTCCAATAGGGTTCCATAGGAACCCTAGAGGGATCTGATAGGATCCTTACAGGGCCCTGCACGATTCCAAAGGAACCCTCGAGGGATCCGCTAGGATCCTGACAAGGTCCTGCACGATCCCATAGGAACCCTATAGGGATCCCATAGGATCCGTACAGGGTCCTGCACGATTCTATAAGAATCCTATAGGGGTCTTATAGGATCCTTACAGGGTCCTACAGGATTCCATCGGAGACCTATAGGGATCCGATAGGATCCTCACAGGGCCCTGCAGGATTCCATCGGCACTCTATAGGGATCCTATAGGATCCTTACAGGGTCCTGCACGATTCCATAGGAACCCTAGAGGGATCTGATAGGATCCTTACAGGGTCCTGCGCGGTTCCATAGGAATCCTTTAGGGATCCTGTAGGATCCTTACAGGGTCCTGCACGATTCTATATGAACCCTAGAGGGATCCCACAGGATCCTTACAGGGTCCTGCACGATTCCATAGGAACCCTGGAGGGATCCTATAAGATCCTTACACGGTCCTGCACGTTTCCATAGGAACCCTAGAGGGATCCTATAGGATCCTTACAGGGTCCGGCACGATTCCATAGGAGTCCTATAGGGATCCCATAGGATTCGAACAGGGTCCTGCGCGATTCCATAGGAGTCCTATGAGGAGGAGGAGCTGGCCTCGCTGGCGCGTGGTCGTTTTTCGGACACAGGAGTGCGTGGGGAACAGCAAGGGAGCCAACGGAGATTCGGAAACACATATAGATTTACGTTAGCTTATGACAGAGGTGTTGCGCGTTGCTCCCCCCCCCCCCCGGGGCAACAACTGCAACGTGTGGCCTGGGGCAGTGCGCTCGCCCCGGGGGCGAGGACACAACCACGGGCCCCGCCGGGGTGGCCTGAGAGAGTGTCCTTGCGTTGTTGAACATTATTAATTCTAAAGAATAATTATTGTTGGGACCCCTGGTGCACGGCCCCCCTGCGCCGCCTAGGCCGCAGCTACATTTTCATCATTTTCGTGAGGAAGCCTCAGGTAATACGATGTCATCAAGATCCGGTTGTTTTGTTGTAATCCGTTTTCCCGTGCAAAAAACACTATAAAATGACATTTCTTGTTCTAATATAATCAAATTTCAAGAATCCCTTGCAAAAAATAAGGTAAAGTGGACATTCGCGCGCGCAAGACGAAATCCTTCCAAAAGCTTAGTGTTCGGAGCGATTTTAACAGAAAAACATCAAAAAACCAATGGTTTTTCAACAAAAAAATGTCAAAATCTCATCCTCCCCCCCCCCCCGCCCCTGCCGCTCTTGCGGATTCGTTAGAAAAAAAACAACACTTGTTTAACATGTCTTTTCAACGGGCTTTTGCGAGCAACTTTTTCGAAACTCTTGCGAACAACGTGTTTGCGCAACTTGGCCAGGGCCATCATTCCCTGCAAATAATACCATGCGGGACACATTCGTTTGTTCTTCGCGCGCGCACGCCGAAATCTCCAAAACCATTGGGTCTTAAGAATTTTAGCACCGCGCATCATAAATTCAAACGAATCGCACCGTGTTTGTATTTTCCACCTGCCACGACTTTTCACTACCTGGCACCACCTACTACTACGTCCGTGGGTTTTAGCAAGGCTTCACAACCTTGTGGGTGTACGAACGTAGGCGTAACAAATTCTCGTTGGGTGTGTACTCCACGCCAGTGTAGTATCCACGATCGTCCGCGCGCCACGAAGTGAAGTGTCCTGACGTCATAGGGTGGAAGCTGGGTGTGGGTGGTTCCCGAGAGTCGTGTGGATGTTTGGTAGAGCTTGCATTGCCCCCCCACGAAGTGGGGGTATTGGCTGGCGTCGCATGAAAAACCTGGCACTGGGGAGAACACTGAGCGTTCGGGTAAAATGATTGTTGTTGTTGTTGTTGTTGTTGTTGTTGTTGTTGTTGTGTGGTGTTGGGGTGTGGTTGTGGTTGTTGTTGGTTGGTGTTGGACTTCTTCATCTGTGAAGAATACATTATGTTGATCCCCCCCACCGGTGCATATTGCTTTTTCTCAATCAAAGTGTGCCCCTCGACGCTCGCACTTTGTTTTTTTGACAGGGAAAGTCTTCCTGGTCAAACTGGCCCCCTGGGCCCCGGGTTACATCAACAACGGCTCCCGCCTTAGACTTCCTTACAATTTAGCCAGGACCCCCTCTCCCGCCCGATACTTCCTCGCATTTTATTCAGGAGTCGCGCTCTCGCTTGGGATTACTTTACAATTAATTCAGGAATCGCTGCTCCCGGAGCCTCTGGAGTCGCGATCTCGCTGGAGACTTGCTTCAACTGATGAAGATAGCCTTGTTGCGTTGGAATGCATGCCATTGCCCCAAAGCCGGGGGGGGCCGCGCTCCCGACACCAGCACCCAGGAGTCGCGCCCGTTGTGGCCCCATGTGCATGCCCTTCGTGGCCCCGCTGTCGCCGTTTGTGGTCCCCTCATTGTCCTACGTGGCCCAGGTGCTACCCTCAGTGGCCCCATCGTTGCCTTCTGTGGCCCCGCATTATCTGCCCTTCGTGGCCCACGCTCGTTCGCGCTCTTCGTGGCCTCATACGCATTCCCTTCGTGGCCCCGCTGTCGCCCTTCTTGGCCTACTTCGTGTCCTTCGTGGCTCTGCTGTCGTCTTCTCCTGCTCGCGTCTCTCGCGCGTCGTCGGCCGTCGTTCGCCGTCGTCTTCGACGTCGGGTCGTCGTTCGTAGTAGTCGTCGTCGTGGTCGGTCCCCTGTTCGTCCCTCTTGGGGTCGGGTCGACGGTCCGCGGCCGCCACGCCGATCAGCGCTGCCGCTGGCCAGGCCGACGGTCCGCGGCCGCCCCGCCGCTTGCCGGGGCCCGGCCTGCAGGGAAAAAAAACATATCCCCCAAAAGGGGTTCGATCAAAGACGGAGAGGGTTTGGGAAACACGCGTTATTGGACACTCGGAGAATAAAGGCAAAACGGTTCTTAAAATGATTGCTCTTGTTGTGTTGTTGTTGGTGTTGTTGTTGTTGAATATTATTACTTCTAAAGACATATTCATTCTAAAGAATAATTATTGTTGGGCCCCCTGGTGCGCGCCCCCCTGCGCCGCCTAGGCCGCAGCTACATTTTCATCATTTTCGTGAGGAAGCCTCAGAAAAGAGGGTGTGTACAGGATCCGGTTGTTTTGTTGTAATCCGCTTTCCCTTGCAAAAAACAATAGAAAATGACATTTCTTGTTCTAATATAATCAAATTTCAAGAATCCCTTGCAAAAAATAAGGTAAAGTGGACATTCGCGCGCGCAAGACGAAATCCTTCCAAAAGCTTAGTGTTCGCAGCGATTTTAACATAAAAACATCAAAAAACCAATGGTTTTTCAACAAAAAATTGTCAAAATCTCATCCCGCGCGCTCTTGCGGATTCGTAGGAAACCCAACACTTTTAAACATTTCTGTCAAACGGGCTTTTGCGAGCAACTTTTTCGAACTTCTGCGACAACGGTTGCGCACCTGCCAGGGCCATCCTCCCTGTCAAATAATACCCTGCGGGACACATTCGTTTTTTCTTCGCGCGCGCACGCCGTCGTCGTCGGCCGCGGGGCCCTGAATAGTAGCCACGGTCGTCCGCATGCCACGAAGTGAAGTGTCCGAACGTCATAGGGCGGGAAGCTGGGTGTGGGTGGTG
>CAUYUJ010018175.1:162917-165417 GCA_963575745.1 Prorocentrum cordatum | reverse complement strand
CAGCGTGGCGTGTCGCGGCGGCCCCCGCGACACGCCACGCCCTGCGATCGGACCGCGCGTCGCTCTCCGCGCCGCGGGGCGGCAGGCTGGGACGAGCTCGTGACGCGCTCTGAGATCCTGGCGTCTCATCGGCGCCCCCCCCAACATCCTGATGCTAGACGTGCCTCGCCCCGCCTGGAGCGATGCGCGCACCGAGAAATCTTACAGTGTATGCGTCGTGGCGGGCGCTGTCTGGCCGCCACGCTCGGGAAACGATGCCCTACAAGATGGTTGTACTACATGTTCGGGTCGGACGCGCGCCTCCGAGGAGGACATATAGTACCAGTATGTCCCTGTGCGTTACATCTCAACTTTTTCGAGCCAGGCGTTTTCGCTCCCTTTTGGGCCCCGGGACCATCACGGATTTCGACCCGGAGCGAAGAATGGAAAGGTAGGGTTCAGGGCTCCAGTCGTGATTTTTCTCGATGCTTCCTTTTTGAGGACACGGCGGATCCCAGGGCCCGACCCTTCCCCCAGGGCCGCTTTCTCATCCCGGGTGGCTTGTTGACGGTCCCGGGCCCGGCGAGAGGGCCCCCAGAGGCCGAACACGGCCAAAAGCTTCCCGTCGTGTTTTCTTTGTTGTCCCCCCCCTTTCCCCGCGGCGCGAGCTCGTCTGGGCCAGGAGGTCAGATGCTCTGGGGGTGGCTGCAGTGGTGCCGCGGAGCCAGCGGCAGCGGGTGCCCCTGCAGGGCCGCCGGGCCTGGCGCCCCGCGGGCGCCGGCATCTGGGGGCGGCCTGGCCCGCAGTCGGCCGCAGGAGTCACCGAGCGCGGTCCGCTGCTCGCAGAGTGCCTGCTCGCAAACGTCCGAGAAGCACCCTGCGCGGCGACCGCGGCCGCCGCGCGGACCTCCGACGACTCCACGCTCGCCTGCCGCGACCCCTCCGAGGGGCTCCCGTCGCCCGCGCTGCCCCGCGGCCCGGCGGCCTCCATCGCGGCGCGCCCCGGCCGAGGCACCAGGCACACGTTTGCAGTAATGTAGCGTAATTATTGTAAACTCCTTATGGCAGTGGAGGGTTTCTCTCAAGGGCTTAGGCGATTTGTCCTTCTCCTCCCTCCTCCTCCTCCTCCTCCTTCTCCTCCTCACTCCTCCTCCTCCTCCTCCTCCTCCTCCTCCTCCTCCTTCTCCTCCTCCTCATCGGCACGAACGCACTCCCCTCCGACATGAAGGAGCGCTGGTTGCGGTTGAGGATCCACCTGGCCGAGCTCCCGCCCGCCAGACTGTGGGCAGTGATGAAGACCCTCAGCGGCGGCTGGACGACCTCATACAGGATGCACGTGCTTCACACCAAACGGGACTGCCACTTCGGCTGCAGCAACAGGGACTCCATCGACCACTACCTCTGCTGCCCGCGCCTGATGCACCACGCGGCACTTCCTCGTGGTCTGCTGGCGCCAGAACTCCTTCCTCGCCTGGGCCTGGGCGGTGCTGCGCAGCCCTTCGACGGGGAGAACGGCATCAGGAGTGCGGCTGCCCGCCTTGCAGTCTCGTGCCGCGCCTACCACATGACGAAGGATGCCGCGTCCGAGGGCCTGCTGACGTACGCCAAGGTCGTGAACTACTTCACGGTCGCGCGCCACGCCCTGAGGCTGCCGCCTGACCTCACAGGTGGCGCGGGCGCGCGCTGCTCTGCCCCCGCTCACTTTCCGCCTACCTCCCCTCGCCGCCCTCAAAACTACGTAAACGAGCCGCGGGCGGCGCACCGTGCCCCCACCCGCCGCGCCGAGAGCAGCGGCCTCTTCGCTGTACAGGGAGGCCGCTAGAGAAGTCACTGACGTCCGCCAGTGGACGTTCGCTCCTCCTCCTCCTCCTCCTCCTCCTCCTCCTCCTCCTCCTCCTCACTCCTCCTCCTCCTCCTCCTCCTCCTCCTCCCTCCTCCTCCTCCTCCCCTCCTCCTCCTCCACCTCCTCCTTCTCCTCCTCGTCCTCCTCCTCCTCCTCCTCCTCCTCCTCCTCCTCCTCCTCCATCTCCTCCTCCTCCATCTCCTCCTCCTCCTCCTCCTTCTTCCTCGTCCTCCTCCTCCTCCTCCTCCTCCTCCTCCTCCTACTCGGGTCGCCCACAGCCCCAGGGGAAACCTTGCTCCTGGCAGATCCAGGCCATTTGCGAGTAGTTACGTTTCGAGCAGTGGAGCGCGCTTGTCCAAGGAGGGTGCAGGGCCCAGCAGGCCACTCCTCGCCGCTCGCCTCGGGGCTGGCGCGGCGGGGGGTTCTGGCGTCCGTTTTTGTTTGCCGCTTCATGGGGGCCTCCTGGAGGCTTTCGATCGTCGCCGCGGCCGGATCCGCCTCGAAGAACGTGGCCCGTTCTGGTGTGCGGTGGGCCCTTGTCAGCCTTTGGGGCCTTCGCTCCCGTTCGGTGTTCGGTCCCCTCGGTCTCGCATCGGCTTTGGCCCATATTCTAGCGACTTCTGCAGTGCGAGGCGCCGAGTTTCAGGCACGTTCTTCTTGACCGCGCGAGTGGATTTG
>CAUYUJ010018175.1:130417-157917 GCA_963575745.1 Prorocentrum cordatum | reverse complement strand
GCTGATACTAATGTGGGTGATGGCGATGATAGTAATGATGATGGTGACGACGACATGATGATGTTAACGACGACGATGATGATAATGATGATTTTATGCTGATGGCGGTAATGATGGATGCTTCGGGTGACGATGATGACAACGGATATAACGATGCTGATGATGCTGATGACTATGCTGATGATGACGATGCTGGTGATGAAGATGATGGTAATGCTGATGCTGCTGATGATGATGATTCTGCTGCTGCTGCTGCTGCTGCTGCTGATGATGATGATGATGATGATGATGATGGCGCGGATGATGACGACGATGATGATGACGATTCTGCTGATGCTGATGATGACGCTGCTGTTGCTGATGATGATGAAAGTGATGATGCTGCTGCTGATGATGATGGTGATGAAAATGATGATGCTGATGATGCTGATTCTGATGCTGCTGCTGCTGATGATATTGATGATGACGGGGAGGACGACAATGATGATGATGATGATGCTGCTGCTGTTGCTGCTGCTGATGATGATGATGATGATGATGATGATGATGGTGACGATGATGACAATGATGCTGTTGTGGTTGAGGTTGTGGTTGTGGTTGTGGTTGTAGTTGTTGTCGTTGTTGTTGTGCTGACCATGTTGATGCTGATGATTCTCTGTGGCGAATCCGGCGGCCCGAGCCCGCGTCTCCGGTCGGCTCGCAGGGGGCCGCTGCGTTGCTGCTTCGCCCCCCCTGCCGGCACGGCAGCTCGAGCCGGGACGAGCACGGCGACGTGCGAAGCGCGTGGCTCCCTGCACGCTTCCCTCCCTGCTCCTCCTCCTCCTCCTCCTCCGCCTCCTCCTCCTCCATCTCCTCCTCCTCCTCCTCCTCCTCCTCCTCCTCCTCCTCCTCCTCCTCCTCTCGTTTCCTCCTCTTCCTTCTTCCTCTTCCTTCTTCCTCTTCCTCCTCCTCCTCCTCCTCCTCCTCCTCCTCCTCCTCCTCCCCCTCCATGCCTGCTGCATGTCTGGGTGCTTCACGCTCGGGTGCTTCGCGCTCGGGTGCGTCGCTGAAGTGACGAGGCCACCCAGAGACTGGAAGCTGCTCGGTTTCGAGGGCAGCAGGGAGCCAGAATTGGAAATGCGATGGCATCCAGGGCCAACCGGTGACGCAGGCTACCAGGCGTGCCGCGCATCCTGGTCTGGCAACTTGGAAACTAAGCCCGAGGCGCTCCAGCAGGCGGTGTGGGAGAGCGGGCAGGCAGACGTCACTCCCTGCGACGTTTATGCTGTGTGTGTGTCTTCTCTTGTTGGAGGCCCCCTGGGGTGGGGATTTCAATCAGTTGCCTGCGACGCTCAAGATTCACGTGCCAGCTCTCGTGCCAAAGGCGAGAGATGCGGCGCGCTCCAGCCGCTGGACAGGTTCAGGCCCGGCTGAAGCCGGACTGCCCGTGGCGGCTCGGGCAGCCGGCGCTCCCCAGTTTCGCTGCAGATGCACTGGCAGCAGGGCTAGAGGCCTGAGCTCCTGCCTGCCATCCCCATGCGTCACACGCCTCATGGGCCAGGAGAACACCCGTGCAAAACGCGACTGCGAGCAACATGAAGGCGAGGCACACGGGGAGTGTGGACAGGGTGGGATAGAAGAGAACAGCAAACATGGACGAGGGTACCCAGCGCAGCTGCCGCGCCGTTGCCAATCAGACCGGCAGGACCGTGAGTCGCGACGCCTGCCGCCTCCGTGGCCCCACACGGGTCTCAACCCCGACTGGCCGAGCGCTCCCAGCACTGCAAGGACCTGGTGCTGCGCCGAGCCCAGTCCACTGCTGCGGACGGCGGGACGCCGTGGATTAGGGCCTCGACGAACGACAGAGGGCAGGACAGGCGCAGAAGTTCCAACAGAAACGCCAGGACTATGAATCGAAGGAGAGAAAACGCGATAGACATAAACTTCTGGCGCTCCGCACCGATTTCTTGATCCGCGCTGGGTCCCCCTGACGGCGCCTCCTGCGCCGCCCCTGGCGCGCTCCGCGCGCCAGGGAGGGGGATCCAGCGCAGCTCCGAGAAATCTGCGCGGAGCGCCACAAGTTTTTTTTGTTTTGTTTCTTTTTTTTTGTTCTCTTCTGCTTCTTCTTCTTCTTCTTCTTCTTATTCTTCTTCTAATAAAATCCTGAGGGCCGACGTGACCTCTGGCGTGGCAGCGCGCACGGGCCGTCCTGTGAGAGCGTGGGACGAGGCCTCCTGCAGGAGGTCGGAGGCTGGCTTATGCAGGGCAGGAGGTTGGACTTTCGCCGGGGGCTGCCCATCAACACCCATCCCCTGTTCGGATTCTTCCACGTCCACGAAAGTTCACGCTGCCCGAAATGAAATTCGATGTCGAGGACCCAGAGTCCTTGCGCACCGCCGCTGGCGTGCACAACGCTCGATTTTTTTCAGCATGCGCCTGGCCGAGACAGCTTGGGCAGTGACAGGATGCTAAAATGTCGTCGACCTGCTGGCGCCAGAATATTTGCTCGAAGACCGCATCTTTTCTGGACATGGGGATCTCTGGGATCTGCCTGGAAATTTCCATCACCAGAGCCACCTCGCAACCTGACGCGACAGACGCTGCTGCTGAGCTTAGAGTGCCACCGATAGCCAACCCGTGCTGACTTATCGCAAGGGTGCTCAGACATGCAAAACTCGATGCTGTGGCGGCCTGGAGACGAGCACCGAGGTGGAAGAGGGAGCATGCCCACCATCCCCGAGACCCAGCGTGGCCACGAGGAATCTTGAATGCGAGCGCCTTGCATTTCTGGACAAATCTGGACGTGGATCAAGTTTTTTCTGGTGCCGCGCGGCTGCGTGCATCCAGGCAGGCAGCGCTCGTTCTGCTGCGCGTGTCTCGAACGCGTGATCCACGCCCGCTGAAAAAATGCTGAATCCGACTATGAGCTGGGAGCGTCTGGCTCAGCACCCCGCGGGGTGAGCCTCCAACTTGGCCAGCCCTCCTTTTGATACTGGGGGATCGCACCCTCCATGCTTAAAACTTCACATGACAATCAGGCGATCGCGAACATGGATCAAGGGGGCGTGGATCAGCGACGGGTCCCGTTTCCATGGGAAGTCGCGGACTTCCGCCGCCGAACGAGGCGGCACCGGCCGCATTTTGGGGACCATGGATTTGGCGCGCCAAATCCATGGAGCGCTACGCCAATGTTTGCGCGCCCCCGAGCAGCACCCCAGACGCCTCGCGGTACCGCTCGCCAGGCTCGCGCGACAGACGGAACCCGGCCAGCAGCCACGAGGCATCTCGCAGGGGCCGTTCCGTGCCCGGCCTTCGGGCAGGTCACGGGCGCCCTCGCCAGAGCAGCGGTTACTCTGGACGAGCGCGAAGGTCTCGGGGGGTGCCGCGCCCTGGCTCCTGTCGGAGGCCAGGCGGAGGCTGGCAGATCCGCGGCTGCTAAAACGGAGCTCCGGGAAGTTTTTATCCTTCCGGGAAGCAGGCCGCTTACAATTTCGCGCGCTGAGATTTAATACTTTCCTGGGCGACCGTTTTAGCAGCCACGGATTTGCCAGCCCTCGCTCAGTTTCCGATCCTGGGGGGGGTCCCGCCCTGGAGCCGCGACGGCAGGCTTACATATGCGCGAGCGCGCCCCCAGGCCAAGACGTCCTTCCTGCAGAAGGCCAGCGCGATGGTCCACATCGGACCATCGCCGATCGCGCTCACGAGGTGCGCAAACAACGCATCCACTGAGACAGGCCACTCTTTCTGCGAACCTGTACTGTCTGGACGAAGGTCGTCTGAACTCGAGAGGAAGCGGGTGAATTTGGAATTCGCGTTCTTGTGCGTTCCACGCAGGAGGGCACGGAGTCGCGCGGTGCCGCGCGAAGCCTCCGTGCAAATGCGGCGCTAGCGAGGCGCGCGCGCGAGGATGGAGACGATGATGACTCCAATCGTTCCAAGCTGGGATCAACAGGCTGCGGACATGCACTTGTTTAGGCCACATGCCTAGGCCTCCTAGATGGGGTCAGAGGAGAGGAGGTCGGAGGATCGCGCCGCATCGCCGATGCATCGGCGATGCGGCTGGATGTGGAGCCCGCTTCGCTTCACGTCGACGCCGCCGACGTCGACGATGCATCGCCGGTGCATCGCCGATGCATCGTGGATGCATCGCCGATGCATCGGCGATGCGGCGCGATCCTCCGACCCCATCTATTCCGGACATGAGGAGGAGGAGGAGAGAGGATGAGGAGGAGAGGAGGAGGAGGGAGGGGAGGAGGAGGAGGAGGAGAGGAGAAGGAGGAGGAGGAGGAGGAGGAGGAGGAGGAAGAGAGGAGGAGGAAGGAGAGGAGTAGGAGGAGGAGGAGGGAGGAAGGGGGAGGGAGGAGGGGGAGGAGGAGGAGAAGGAGGAGGAGGAGGATGAGGAGGAGGAGGAGGAGGAGGAGGAGGGGGGAGTAGAGGAGGAGTAGGAGGAGGAGGAGGAAGGGGAGGAGAAGGAGGGGAGGAGAGGAGGAGAAAGGAGGAGGAGGAGGAGGAGGAGGAGGAGGAGGAGGAGGAGGAGGCCTCTAACATGGGAAGGCGCCAGGGCGCCCCGTGTACCTGGAGGGAGGAGCACGCCGGCCGCGGCCCCGACTTCAGCACGGGGTGCTGCAAGAAGGCGCTCGGGGTCCAGGGCCTGCGGCTCGCTTCTTTTGCTATTGATGCGATCGAGCCGCACCTTGGTGCGTGCAGGCTGGCTCTGGAGGCGCTCCTGGATCCAGAGCCGCGCGGGGAAGGCGCGGACTTGGCACCAGGGTTCCCTTGCCAACTTGCGAGGCGGCCCGAGTTGGCGCCTCGAGGCAGGGTGCGCGAGGAGCGGCTTCGCGAGGAGCGGGGGCAAGTGGAGCTTGCGCGGGGTCCGTGCCAGCGTCGCGCGAGCCCTGGCCGGCGGCGCCGCTCCGTGCAGCGCGTCCGGCACTCATCCGGCCTTGGCCGTGAAGCAGATGCGATGCTTGGCCCTGCCCGCCCCCTGGGGGAAGGTGAAGGCTGCTACGGTCGGCCCGTAGCATAAGGATGCACGGTAAGGAGGCAAGGGCCTCGGGAGGCCACCTCGAAGCTTTTCGAGCGGGGCGCGGCCAACGAACGTGGCCACGGATGGGCCGAGGAGGCCAGGATGCAAGGGTACCCTTGGGAAGGTTGCCCATCCTTCCCATGCGAGTCCACTGTAGCGGTGCGCGCGCCAAAGGAGGCACGCAACATCTTGCATGAAGGAGTATACAGCGGGAGAGGGCCGCGCTGGCCTGCAAGAGCGGGGCGGGGCTGCTGATGGAGTCTGTACAACCAAGAGAAGAATGAGACATCTCCGGCGAGAGACGGGGGAAGACGACGACAGAGGGGGAGGGGGAAGGGAGGTCCGCTTCTCCAAACGCTTTTCAAAGTCCAGCTGTGCCCGCGCTGTCCTGCGCCAGATCCTGTCGGCGGAAGCGATGGACGGGGGCGCCGCCTGCCCGCGGGCCGCTGGGCTCGCAGCGGCGTGCCCAGCCCTGTCGATGCCCGCAGCTGGCGCGCGTCCGCTCCACTGCACACAGGGCGGAGGCCGGCGATCAATCGTGACTCCGTGGCCAGAGCTTCTGCATCGGATTCGCACGACGCCACGGGGATGACACCCGCTGCGCCCGCTGAGTGGCGGAGTGCAGCGCATCGCTGGAGGCCTCCGCCCCAGGACGACGGACGAAGACCACAAAGATGCTCCGCTGCCTGTGCCGCCCGCCCAGACGTGAGACCCGTCGACACTGAGCGACGCAGCGTGGCTTTGCCCATGTAGGTGCCAGAGTGCCCGTGCAAGCAGTAAACTGCGGCTGCGGTACGGCACGGGTTCTGGCGCAAGGATGTCTGCTTCCACCTTCTGCCACCGCGCCCAGGCTGCTGTCGAAATGGCCTCGTGCACGAAACAGGGGCATGCCCTCAACACTCGCGTGGCCCACCGATGCGGTTTTGTCAGCGTGAGTGCCCGCGTTGGCTGGGCGGCCCCCATGCTGGTCCAAGATAAGACCAATGAGCTTGCACGCGGAGGTGCACAAACCCGGCAAGTGCGGAACCCAGCAGACGCAACACTTTGAACAGAACTGTGATTTGCATGGGCAAGGACATCAACGCGGTCTGCTTGCCATTGTGACCACAACCATGCGGAGATCCCTACAAGGCATTGCCAAGAGGGATTGCGGAGGACGTGAAACACTGGCGCTGAGATACATTGCACTGCTGACGAAGCCGCGGGAGCCGGCCACGGAATCTGCAGTGGCATGCTGCTTGCCGCAGCCACCACGAGCAAAAATGAGCGGGTAGGTCCACGCCAGGGTCGAGGTGGCGCACAGGCTGGTATTTCCAGCGGATGTAGGAATCTTTCTCTGCTGCGCATCCGGCAGTCCGAATCCGAATCTCTGGTCGGCTCGCGAGGGGCCGCTGCGGTGCAGTTTAGCACCCATGCCTGCACAACAGCTCGAGCCTAGACGAGTACGTTGACATCCGAATCGCGTGACTCCCTGCACACCTCCTGAAATTGTTCGCTCCTGCTTCTTCTCTCCATGCCTGCTACATGGTGGGATGCTTCACGCTCGGGTGCTTCACGCTCGAGCCCTTTGCTGAAATGATGATGTTGGTGGTCATGATAATGGTGATGAATGGTGGTGGTGGTGATGATGATGATGATGATTAATTCCCAACCCTCCTGCGTTGGGTTCTCGTTTTGAATAGAGCACTGCTCGCGCGTCTCCTTCCCACCCCCTCCCGTCCCTCCCTTCCCCCTTGCCTTTCGCCTCGCTCGTCGCTGCGTGCCAGCTGGGGGGCTGCGATTTGTGAAAGTGTCGCCACTTTCGAGGCCTGCTGGGGGACCCAGCACAGTGGGTACTCACGGCAGACTCAAATGGGACCTCGCCATCCCTGGGGGGCTGCGATCTGTGAAACTGTCGCCACTTTCGAGGCCTGCTGGGGGGCCCAGCACAGTGGGTACTCACGGCAGACTCAAATGGGACCTCGCCATCCCTGGGGGGCTGCGATCTGTGAAACTGTCGCCACTTTCGAGGCCTGCTGGGGGGCCCAGCACAGTGGGTACTCACGGCAGACTCAAATGGGACCTCGCCATCCCTGGGGGGCTGCGATCTGTGAAACTGTCGCCACTTTCGAGGCCTGCTGGGGGGCCCAGCACAGTGACGCCACGGCAGATTCAAATTAGACCTCGCCATCCCTGGGGGGCTGCGATCTGTGAAACTGTCGCCACTTTCGAGGCCTGCTGGGGGGCCCAGCACAGTGGGTGCTCACGGCAGACTCAAATGAGACCTCGCCATCCCTGGGGGGCTGCGATCTGTGAAACTGTCGCCACTTTCGAGGCCTGCTGGGGGGCCAGCACAGTGGGTACTCACGGCGGACTCAAATGGGACCTCGCCATCCCTGGGGGGCTGCGATCTGTGAAACTGTCGCCACTTTCGAGGCCTGCTGGGGGGCCCAGCACAGTGGGTACTCCACCGCAGACTCACATGGAACCTCGCCATCCCTGGGGGGCTGCGATCTGTGAAACTGTCGCCACTTTCGAGGCCTGCTGGGGGCCCAGCACAGTGGGTACTCACCGCAGACTCAAATGGGACCTCGCCATCCCTGGGGGGCTGCGATCTGTGAAACTGTCGCCACTTTCGAGGGCTGCTGAGGGGCCCAGCACAGTGGGTATTCACGGCAGACTCAAATGGGACCTCGCCATCCCTGGGGGGCTGCGATCTGTGAAACTGTCGCCACTGTCGAGGGCTGCTGAGGGGCCCAGCACAGTGGGTACTCACCGCAGGCTCAGATTAGACCTCGCCATCCCTGGGGGGCTGCGATCTGTGAACCTGTCGCCACTTTCGAGGGCTGCTGAGGGGCCCAGCACAGTGGGTGCTCACCGCGGACTCAAATTGGCCCTCGCCATCCCTGGGGGGCTGCGGTCTATGAAACTGTCGCCACTTTCGAGGCCTGCTGGGGGGCCCAGCACAGTGGGTATTCACGGCCGACTCAAATGGGACCTCGCCATCCTTGGGGGGCTGCGATTTGTGAACCTGTCGCCACTTTCGAGGGCTGCTGAGGGGCCCAGCACAGTGGGTACTCACCGCGGACTCAAATTGGCCCTCGCCATCCCTGGGGGCTGCGATCTGTGAAACTGTCGCCACTTTCAAGGCCTGCTGGGGGGCCCAGCACAGTGGGTACTCACGGCAGACTCAAATGGGACCTCGCCATCCCTGGGGGGCTGCGATCTGTGAAACTGTCGCCACTTTCGAGGCCTGCTGGGGGGCCCAGCACAGTGACGCCCCACGCAGATTCAAATTAGACCTCGCCATCCCTGGGGGGCTGCGATCTGTGAACCTGTCGCCACTTTCGAGGCCTGCTGGGGGGCCCAGCACA
The DNA here is from genome assembly GCA_963575745.1 of Prorocentrum cordatum. Lineage (NCBI taxonomy): Eukaryota > Dinophyceae > Prorocentrales > Prorocentraceae > Prorocentrum > Prorocentrum cordatum. The sequence goes on along the minus strand of CAUYUJ010018175.1, from coordinate 149,559 downwards.
GTGGGTACTCACGGCAGACTCAAATGGGACCTCGCCATCCCTGGGGGGCTGCGCTCTGTGAAACTGTCGCCACTTTCGAGGCCTGCTTGCGGGGCCCAGCCCAGTGACGCCTCCCAAGTAGCTTACACATCAAGTTGATTGTCCATACAAGTTTCGGCCAACCCCTCGTTTCCATTGGTACACATGTGTTGGGTACGTCACATGGTAATTTTTGGTACTGGTGATGCTAATGGCGATGGCGATGCTGACGATTCGGATGATGGTGATGATGGAACTCTTGGTGAGGATACTGCCGTTGATGACGATGCTGATTCTAATTTCGATTATGATTATGCTTTTGGTTATGCTTACGATGTTGGTGATGCTGACGACGATGATGGTGATGGCGGCGACGATGTTGCTGATTTTGACGATGTTGGTGATGCTGGTGTTGATGCTGATGACAATGATGATGACGATGATGTGTATGACAATTAAGCTGCTCAGGCTGTTGGTAACGATGAATATTACGATGGTGAGCGTAGTGAGGATTTGTGACTGTGATGATCCTGCGTATGCGTATGATAACGACGACGGTGACGATGACGATGACAATGACGATGACGATGAGGAGGATGACGGTGGTGGTGCAGATGATGGCGATGACGATGATTTTGCTTCTGATGATGACGGGCTGATTTCGACAGCTATGATTATGCATATGTCGTTATAATGATGATCTTGCGGTTGACGATTCGGATAGTGGTGCTGATGATGATGCTGCTGATGATGAAGATTGGGATGATAATGCAGATGGTGATGCTGATTCCGATTAGGATGCTGAATTAGAGGGTGATGATGAGGATGAAGGTGATCATGATGATGACGACGATGTCGATGACGATGACGAGAACGATGATGATGCTGATGGCTATGGTGATGATCACGATGATGATGATGCTGATGATGATGATGCTGATTGTGATGGTGATGCTGATGATGATGATGAAGCTGATTATGATGAAGCTGATGATGCTGATGATGATGCTGATGATGCTGATGATGATATTGATGATGACGATGATGATGGTGATGCTGATGCTGCTGCTGATGATGATGACAATGATGATGATTACGATGACGATGACGATGACGATGACGATGACGATGATGATGCTGGTGGCGATGAGGATGATCACGATGATGATGACGATGACGATGATGATGATGATGATGATGATGATGATGATGATGATGATGGCGATGGCGATGATGATACTGATGATGATGATGATGATGATGATGATGATGATGATGAATAAGCCGAGAATTAATGATGATGCTGATGATGCTGATGATGATGCTGATGATGATAAGGATGATGACGATGTCGATGACGATGATGATGCTTATGCTGATGACAATGATGATGATCATGCTGCTGATGATGACGATGATGATGACGATGCTGATGCAAATGCTGCTGCTGCTGATGCTGGGGATGATGAGGATGATGAGAGTGATGATGATGAGGATGCTGCTGCTGATGCTGCTGATGATGATGATGACGCTGATGATGATGATGATGATGATGATGATGATGATCATGATGCTTCTGCTGCTGATGATGATGGTGATGATGATGAGGATGATGATGATGATGACGATGATGACGATGATGATGACGATGACGATGACGATGATGATGATGATGATGATGATGATGATGATGATGATGATGATGATGATGATGAGGATGATGACGATGACGATGCTGATGATGCTGCTGCTGTTGATGATGATGATGATGCTGATTATGATGATGATGATGATGATGATGATGATGATGATGATGATGATGATGATGATGATGATGATGATGATGATGATGATGATGATGAGGAGGAGGAGGAAGAGGAGGAGGAGGAGGAGGAGGAGGAGGTCGAGGATGAGGATGGAGACGAAGACGATGATGATACTGATGATGCTGCTGATGATGGTGATGATGCTGTGCATTGTGATGCACGGGAGCATGGCAGAGACATGAGCGAGCTCGACGGCTTCTCAATAGTCGTTCTGTGCTCGAGTGGCTCAAACTGGCTGCTTGCAGCGGGCCCCCGCTCCCAGCCGCTGGCCTGGGCACGCGGTGCTGCTCGTGGAGTGGCGCCGAGGCGGCGGCGGCGGCGGGACAATCGCCCGTGAGAGGTGGGGGCCTGGCGCCGATGCCCAGATGCCTGGGCCCGCCACGCGGGGACGTTGGCCACCCACAGGCCGGGAAGAGGCCGCGCGGACCCGCGGCCCAGGCGTCGGGCCAGCTGCCCGCCCGCCGTGCCCTCTCGGGCGGGGCCGCCGCCCCCGAGGAGCCGCCCGCCGGGCGGGGGTTCCCCGCGGCGTGCGGGCGACGCGGGCCCGATGGGGAGGCCCGCGGCCCGCCCCCCCGGGAGCAGGCCGAGGCCCGCGGCCGCACAGGGCTGGGGGGGGGGGGGGGGGCTGAAGGAGCCTGGCCTGGCAGCAGAGACGCGTCGTTGCGCCCCGGGGCTGGCCTCGGGGCGGCGCAGGGGCTCCTCTTTGGGTTTCTCCAGAAGCGTGGGGGGGGGCCCCCCCGACGGGGGGTCAACCTCGCCTCGTCGTCGCGCCGCGGCGGGGGTCGGAGCGCCTTCGGCGCGCGGTGGCTGCCCGCGACGGGGATCGATGCGGGGCTGTCGGCGGGGGTGACGCCCCCCCCGACGCTTCTAAAGCAACTCGGGGTATTGTCGTCTGGGCCCCAAGCGGGCACCCTACAGTGGCGTGGCAGCTACACGATGGTTGCTCCTGCAGGTGCCAGAGCAGCGCGAAGCCTCGCTCCTGCACGGCTCTATCTCTTGTGGCTGGAGCGCTGGTGTGGGCAGCTGTGCTGGCCTCCCCGCGGGGTGTCCTTGCAGGAGCGCGCCTGCGACGATCGATCGCCCCGTGTGAGGCTGCCCGGGCGAGCATTTTCGCTGTGCCTTTGCCGCAGTGGCGGCACCCGCGGCCAATGGAGGTGAGCTGCTGACTGCGGGGCGGGCCTGTGCCGGCGTGGCAGCAGGTGTCACCCGTATACAGTCGGGGCCCTGAAGAAGGAACCCTTTTCGTCGGGCAGGGGCTCGGTGTTCCGTGACTGTTGTGCAGTTTGCCTTAGGTTCCCCGAAGGTTTTCCTCCATAGGAAATGGAAGATTAACTTTTGGGAGAAAGGGACCTCGTCCCTTATTTCGGGTTCCTTAGGCCAACGCCCCGACTGTAGGGTCCTGCCTCCCAAGGCGTCAGTGCAGGCGTGGTGCGCCGCCTCTCTACGGCTGCCGCCTGCGACCGCCAGCGAGCTGGCTTGCCGCAAGCCTCCTCTCCGCGGCTCTGCCATATTCAGCGCGACGTCTTCGGCGCGCCAGCAGTCATTCAGGATGCAGCTTTTTCCTGCCAGAGAGCGGGAGGTCATCGGCATGTACAGCGTACAGGTGCTCAGAACGGCTGGTGATCCGTAGGTGGAGCTGTGTCCTTCCCTGTCCTCCGTCTGTGCTGGAGGCCCTCCGGATCTGCTGCGTCTGCCCTCGGGGGCTTTCCGAGGGAGGGGGCGGCTTGCTGGCCAGTGGTGGGCAGTGCTGGAACGTGGTCAGGGCCCCCGAGACCTGGCATGAGGGGCCTCGTCGACCCTCGGCTAGGCTTCCTGGTCGCCCGTGTTGCTGCCACAGCCTTATGAGCGACGCTGGACAAGTGGATCGTGTTCGCCGACATTCGTGCGTGAGCTGCCCGCGTAAGGTCGCGGGTAAGCGCTCTCGTGTTCAATGTGGCGTGCCGCGCTGGCGACTCGCGTAAGCTACTCGCGTGAGCCACCGCTGGCGGCTCGTGTAAGGCCCGTTTCTTTTTGCCGCTCACATGTCCCTGACCCCTGAGGCCTCCGCTGGGCCCCATGGGGCGACCCTCTGCCCTGGCTTTTTTTTTTCCGCGGGAGGGCTCAGTGACCCGTGCGCGTGCAAGGGCCCGCTCCGCCCCGCGGAGCTGGGCCGAAGGCAGTCACCTTCGCGCTGGCGCCCGCGCTGTGGCCGAGGGCGCGGGCAGCCACGGCCGTCCCCCGCGCCGACGCCGCGGGCGGGGGGGACCGCAGCCGTCCCCCCTCTGGGCGGCCGAGCCTCTCCGCGGTGGAGCCCGCGCCGGGGCCGAGGGCGGGGGGCATCCGCGGCCGTCGCCCGCCACTCGCGGAGCACGGGCAGAGGGAGGCCTGGCTTGCCACCACGGCAGGGTGCCGCGGGACTCGCGCCGATGCAGGCACACTGCTGCGGCGCGCGGCTGCGGGCTCATCGAGGTGATGCTGGTGATGACGATGATGATGATGATGATGATGATGATGATGATGATGATGATGCTGATGATGATGATGATGAGGATGAGGATGAGGATGAGGATGATGATGATGCTGCTGCTGCTGATTGTGATGATGATGATGATGCTGATGCTGCTGATGATGATGATGATGACCATGCTTGTGATGATGATGCTACTGCTGTCGATGATGCTGATGATGACGATGACGATGACGATACTGATGACGATGCTGATGACGATGACGACGATGCTGCTCATGATGATGGTGATGATGCTGCTGATGATGCTGATGACGATGACGACGGCTGATGCTGATTCTGATGATGATGCTGCTGCTGATGATGATGATGATGATTTTGGGGATGGGGATGATGATGCTGAGTATGATGATGATACTGCTGCTGATGATGGTGGTGATGGTGCTGATGCTGCTGCTGATGATGATGCCGATGAAAACATGAATATGATGATGCTGCTGATCATTATGGTGATGCTGATGATGACGATGCTGATGATGACGACGGTGATGCTGATGATGATGATGATGCTGTTGCTGATGATGATGATGATGATGATGATGATGATGATGATGATGATGGCGATACCGATCATGATTATGCTGCTTATTATGACGACGATGCTGCTGCTGATGATGGTGATGAGATCGTTGCTGCTTCTGCTGTTTTTGCTGTTGGTGGCAATGATGATGCTGCTGATGATGATGCTGCTGCTGATGCTGATGACGATGCTGCTGCTGATGATGATGATGATGCTGCTGATGATGATAATGATGATGATGATGATGATGATGATGCCGGACATGCTGCTGCTGATGATGACGATGATGCTGAGGATGCTGATGATAATAAATATGATGCTGATGACGACGATGCTGATGATAACGATGCAGATGATGCTGGTGATAATGGTGCTGCTGCTGCTGATGATGACGATGCTGCCGCTGCTGATGGGAGTGACGATGATGCTGCTGATGATGATACTGCTGCTGAGGATGATAATGATGATGCTAATGCTGATACTGATGCTGCTGCTGATGATGATGATGATGCTGATGATGCTGATGATGCTGATGATAACGATCCTGATGCTGCCGATGATGCTGCTGCTGCTGCGGATGATGATGCTGCTGCTGATGATGATGATGATGATGATGATGATGATGATGATGATGATGATTGATGTCGAGACTGATGATGCTGATGAGGAGTGTGTCGATGGCGACACTGGTGGTAGTGGTGATTGTTCAGGTGTTTCTGGTGGTGCTGACGGTGCTGCAGGAACATGTAGGATGTACTGCGATGACACGGCAAGGCAGAACTGGGTGAGGAGGGAGGGGTGACGAGGAACGCGGACGGACCACTGGGGACGATGATGAGGAGGCAGGGAGGTTGGCTATCACGGCAGAGGCATGTGGGGGAGGAGGATGCATGGATGAATCCAGGGGCAGCGCAGCCAGTGTCACAGACGAGACGCCACCCCTCTTGCTCTTCCCGGGGGCCGTCATACATGGATCAATTCGGACTCAGGCCCTCGTCGGACACGTGCCCACACCGAGCAGGGAACAGGGAGAATGGCTAGATGGATCGTGGTGATGACGATGCTGCTATTTCTGATGAGGGCGATGATGATGCTGCGGCTGATGATGTTGCTGATGCTGCTGCTGCTTCTGCTGCTGATGTTGATGTTGTTGATGAGGACGATGATGATGTGGATGGGTGGTGCATGATGAACGAGCGTTGATGGGTGGTTGAGCATGATGGTGATGATGATGCTGATGCTGCTGCTGATGCTGACGACGATGATGATGATGCTGATGATGCTGATGATGCTGATGATGCTGCTGATGATGATGACGAGGATGCTGATGATGATGCTGATGCTGATGATGATGATGCTGCTGTAGATGATGATGATGGTGATGATGATGGTGATGCCGATAAGTATGATGCTGATGATGATGATGCTGATGACGATGATGATGATGATGCTGATGCTGATGATGATGCTGATGCTGATGATGATGATGATGATGATGCTGATGATGCTGCTGCTGCTGATGAGGATGATGATCATGATGATTGTGATGCTGCTGATGCTGATGATGATGCTGATGCTGATTCTAATGATGATGGTGATGATGTTGATGCTGAGGCTGATGATGCTGATGATGCTGATGATGATGACGCTATTCATGATGCTGCCGCTGCTGGTGATGCTGATGCTGCTGCTGATGGTGATGATGCTGATTCTGGTGATGACGAAGATGCTGCTGCTACTGATGATGATGATGATGGCACTATTGATGCTGCTGCTAACGATGCTGATGCTGATGCCGATGCCGATGATGTTGATGACGACGGTGATGTTGATACTGTTGATGATGCTACTGATGATGATGATGCTGGCGATGATGATGCTGCTGTTCATGATGCTGATGATGATGATGATGCTGATGATGCTGCTGATGATGACGATGCTGGCGCTGATGACGATGATGCTGATGATGCTCCTGATGATGATGACGATGCTGCTGACGATTCCGTATGCTGGTGATGAGGAGGCGGATTGTCAGGAGGAGGAGGATGAGGGAGGATATTGGGGTGATAGGGGTAAGAGCGGGATAATGATGATGCTGCTGTTGATGATGATGATGCTGCTGATGATGACGATGATGATGATGATGATGCTGATGATACTGATGATGATGATGATGATGATGATGATGATGATGCTGATGATGGTGATGATGATGATGATGATGATGCTGATGATGGTGATGATGATGATGCGGATGATGGTGATGTTGATGATGCTGTTCATGATGATGATGACGATACTGATGATGCTGATGATGGTACTGATGATGCGGCTGCTGATGATGATGCTGCTGCTGATGCTGATGCTGATGCTGCTGATGCTGGTGATGCTGCTGCTGATGATTGTGATGATGACGAGGAGGAGGAGGAGGAGGAGGAAGAGGAGGAGGAGGAGGAGGAGGAGGAGGATGAGGAGGCGGAGTTGGAGGAAGAGGAGGACGAGGTGGAGGTGGAGGAGGAGGAGGAGGAGGAGTTGGAGGAGGAGGAGGAGGAGGAGGACGCGAGATTCTCACTTGCCCACTCATCATTGTCGTTCTCTTTCTTGTCGCCATCGTCCCCCCCCCCCTCCCAGCGTCGTCGTACGCCTCGGGTTGTCGTTGCCAGGAGGGGGATTCCAGCGGCTTCTGGCGAGTGTCAAAGCTGCACAGATTTCCAACAGTCTTCCAAAACAAGATTGGATCAGGAGGGAGATCGAGGGGAAGAGGGGGCGGAGGAGATCAGTCGCTGGGGCCACTAGGCTCGAGTCAGGGTAACGCAACAAAGGACGGAGGTGGATGTTGAGCAAAAGGAGGAGGAACATCAGGAGGATGATGAGGAGGAACGGAGAATGAGGGGGAATAAGGAGGAGGTAACATGAGGAGGGTCGATGGTGGTGGTGGTGAGGTTGATGATGATGGTGGTGATTGATGATAGTGATGGTCGTGGTGGAGGTGAAGGTGCATGTGGTGACGATCATGCCTTTTAGTGATAGTGATGGTGATGATGATCTTGTGGACGATGTTCATGGTCATGATGAGGATGGTGGTGATGATGCTTCTGCTGCTGATGGGGTTGGTGAAGGTATGATGGTGATGGTGGTGATGATGCTTCTGCTGCTGAAAAGGATGATTATGCTGATAATGCTGCTGATGGTGATGCTGCTGATGGTGATGCTGCTGATGCTGATGATGATGCTGTTTCTGATGCAGATGATGATGCTGCTGCTGATGATGATGATGCCTACGATGATGCGGAGGAGGATGCTGATGATGATGATGATGCTGCTGCTGCTGATGACGATTATGCTGTTGGTTATGGCAATGCTGTTGTTTGTGATGATTTGTTATTTTTGAAATTTCGATGGTGCATGATGATGGTATCACGAGTATGATGATTATGATGCTGATGCTGGTTCTGCTGACGATGTGGATGATGCTGCTGATTATGATGATGCTGCTGCAGCTGATGATGATGATGATGATGACGATGATGATGATGCTACTGATCATTATGCTGATGAGGCTGATTATGGTGACGATGGTGATGGTGATAATGATGACGATGCTGATAATGCTGATGATGATGGTGTTGCTGATGATGATGCTGATGATGATGATGATGATGATGATGATGATGCGGATGCTGCTGATGATGATGACGATGATGAAGATGATGGTAATGGTGGTCTCGGGGATGATGCTGTTTATGAAAGTGAAGTTGATGATGATGATTATTATGATGATGGTGATGATGATGTGGAGGAGGAGTAGGAGGAGGAGGATAGTCATGATGCTGATGATGATTATGATGATGATGCTGCTGCTGATTATGATGATGATGATGATGATGATGATGATGATGATGCTGACGATGCTGATGATGCTGATGATGCTGATGATGCTGCTGCTGATGCTGCTGCTGCTGCTGCTGCTGATGATGATGATGATGATGATGATGATGATGATGATGATGATGATTATTATGAGGATGAAGAGGATGAAGAGGAGGAGGAGGAGAAGGAGGAGGAGGAGCAGGAGCAGGAGGAGGAAGAGGAGGAGGAGGAGAAGGAGGAGGAGGGGAAGGAGGAGGATGAGCAGGAGGGGATTAGGAGTAGGAGGAGGGGAAGCAGGAGGAGGAGAGGACGAGGAAGAGGATGATGATGATGATGATGATGATGATGATGATGATGATGATGATGATGATGATGATGATGAAGATGATTGATGATGATGATGATGATGATGAGGATGAGAGGAGGAGGAGGAGGAGGAGGAGGAGGAGGAGGGGGGAGAGGAGGAGGAGGAGGAGAGGAGGAGGAGGAGAGGAGGAGGAGGACAGGCAGGGCTCACATGACTGGCACATAGATGGGGGGTGGGCGGCCGCACGGCGCCCACCCACACGGCGGGCTCACGCGCGGCGGCCGCCCAGGGCGCCACGGTGGCTTACGGCATGGCCGGGACGGCCGTGCGGCAGATCCTGAAGCAGCAGTACACCGAGGAGACGGGCTCCCTCCTCCTCCTCCTGATCCCCCTCCTGCCCTCCTCCTCCTCCTCCTCCTCCTCCTCCTCCTCCTCCTCTCAGCTTTCTCCTCCTCCCCCTCCTTCTCGCTTTCAGCTTCCTCCTCCTCCTCGCTTCCTGCTGCTCCTCCTCCTCCTCCTCCTCCTCCTGCTCCTCCTGCTCCTCTCCTCCTCTTCATCCTCCTCCTTCTCCTCCTCCCCTCCTCCTCCTCCTCCTCCTCCTCCTCCTCCTCCTCCTCTCCTCCTCCTCCTCCTCTTCCTCCTTCTCTCTTCTCCCTCCTCCTCCTCCTCTTCCTTCTCCTCCTCCTCCTCCTCCTCCTCCTCCTCCTCCTCATTCCCTCTCCCATCATCGACATCCGGCCGCTTCCTTCGTCCGTGGACCGCCTCCTGCGCAGCGGGCGCGGATGCAGCCGGGGAACGTTGAGAAAACACATGGAATCCGTATCCCCCCAACCCGAAATTCGGGTCAAATTCGGGTCTTCGGGTTGGGTTGGGGTGGTCTGGTAGGTAGTCAACACCAGCATCGGCGGTGTGCCGCCACCGCGGTGATGGTGGCAACACTCTAGCTTCCAGGGTGACCGAAATGCTACCACCAACACCGAAGTCTAGGCTCTTCTTCCCCACATGTGGAGGCACCCCCCTCGTGTTGGTGTCGGTGCCCAGCCCCAGGCCTCCAGCAGCTTTTGGCCGCGCCTTTCCTCGAGGGGGCTCCTCGGGGAAGGATAAAGAGGGGCACGCGCCGTCGGCCCGCGCACTGCGGGCGCCGCTGTGCCCACGGAGCTCTGGACCTCCTTCTCCGCACTCTCCGCCTCAGCCTGCTCCGCCGCCCTCCTCCTCCTCCTCCTCCTCCTCCTCCTCCTCCTCCTCCTCCTCCTCCTCTCCTCCCTCCTCCCTCCTCCCTCCTCCCTCCTCCTCCCTCCTCCCTCCTCCTTCCTCCTCCTCCTCCTCCTCCTCCTCCTCCTCCTCCTCCTCCTCCTCCTCCATGGTGAGAGACTGGGCGCCCGGAGTCGGTGGGGAGCGCTTCCCAGCCAGGTGCCCGCGGAAGTCCGGCTCCTCTTGCCCCCCCGCCTCAGCGTGCCCCCCCTCCGGCGCGTGCCCCAGCGTCGGGACGCCCTGCCGCGCCCAGGGCGACCGCGGGAAGGTCATCGACGGGATCAACCAGGTGCTGAATTCAGGCCGCGGCGGGCCTGATCCGATCCTGCCCTCGTCGCCGTCGTCCTTGCTCGACAGACGATGGAGAAGCCGTCTCCTCGCGCCTCCCGTCTCGGTCGTTGTCGCCGTCGCCCTCGCCGTGGTCGTCATCGCCGTCTTCCTCGTCGCCGCCGCCGTCCTCGTTGTCGTCGCCGGCCTCCTCCGGGGGCCGCCCAGCCCGCGCCAGGGCGGCAGTGGGTGGTGGTGGCCGGGCGGCAATGAGCCTGCTTGTTAAACCCCGGCGAGTTTATTTGCATGGATGGGAAAGGGGTGGGGGCTGAACCTGACGCAAGTCGAAAGGCACTCGCACGCGCGGAAATCACGCAAGTCGAAAGGCACTCGCACGCCAGTGTTCGTGCGTTGGAGGGGCGATGGGGCTGGGGGGGGTGAGCGCGCCATGTAAGTACACTGGCCCGAATCTAAAAAGGCAACGGGCCGCGGGGACGCGCGAAGACCAGCCGCAGGCCCTGCTCCTGCCGCTGCAGGACCGGGTGCCGGCGCGCTCTGCCGCGGGCGTGGGGCGCTCCCGGGGGGGAAGAGGGCGCGGCCGGCGGGGCGGTGCCGCGCCCCCCGCGCGGAGAGAGCCGCGGAGGGCCCCGGCGGAGGGCCCCGGCGGAGGGCCCGCGGACGCACCGCCTGCTCAGGGCGAGGCATGCACGCACGGACCCTGACCTTCCAGAGAGCCATTTTTTAGCACTGGAGGCCAAAAACCTGAAAACTGAACGAGACAGCCTAAAACCAAGACGTAGAATAGCTCGGGGATAGGTTTTTAGGTCGGGTGTTATTTTTTAGCCCTCCTGGAAGGTCAGGGGAGGAGCGCGCTCACACTGAAGCAGACTCGACTGGGCAGGCCGGCCTGCCAGGTCGAGGGGAGGGAGGAGGATCGGAGCCAGGGGTCAAGCAGTGGCGAAGCGTCCTGGCTCGCCTATAGCCTTGCCAAACAATGTTCTAAGAACCTTTTTGTGGTTTCCACGAAATGTTCTTAGACCATTTCTGGTTGATACTGTCTTGTTTTAACGCATCGGGTTTATGTTCTAAGAACACTGTTTTCGTTCTTAGAACATTTTGAGGTTCGAAGAACATTTCGAGGTAGGACTATAGGAATGCCTGGATGGTCTGTCCCTGCTCAAGGGGGGGGGGCAGGTCCGCCAGCGGTCCCGGGCGGAAGGTGGGCGGAAGTCGACTTGGAGGCCGCGTTTAATGGAGGGCCGATAAAAGATCGGAGGAGGAAACAAGGTACCCATACCTCTACCCTTCCATCGTTTTCCCCTTTTTCGGCCTCCTTGGGCGGCCCTCGTCGCCACTGCTGGATTCGCCTCGAAATCTTAGTCAGAAGGCACCCTGGGAGAGGTCCCGGGAGTAGCGGTATCGGTACCTTTTGGTTTCCCCAGGAAATGGGGGGGCAGCGATGGCTGCTGAAAAGGGGCCCTTCGCCCCTCCATGGTGCCCAAGCGTGAGGTAATTAGGGCCCGAAGAGGGCACCTTCCCCCCCTCCCCATTTATTGCCCCCCCATTAGTTCGCGCCCAGGCGGCGGACTTACACATCGGTGGCGAGCGAGGGGGGAAGCGAGAAGGAAAAGGCCTTCTCAGAAGGCGGCGGGACTTCTCAGAAGCCCCCCAGCCTTCTCTGAGACGTCTTTTGTGTCTTCAGGGGAGGCTTAGAAAACTTCCCAGAAGGCCGGGGGACTTCCGAGCCCTCCGAAAAGGCCCGCCCCTTCTCACTCCCCCCCCGCCCCCGGGCTGGCCGCCGAACAATGAGGCGCAAATCTGCGATCCTAGTCTGCCTGGCGATCTTCTGTTTCACGATGCTGTGCCCGTCACGCGGTGTAGTGAGATGTAGTGGTCGCGCACTCCCCATCTCCTTTTCCCCTGGGGGCGGGAAGAATGAGAAGTGAACTTCTTTAGATTCAGGGTTGCCCGACTCGCCCACTGCTCAAGGTCGGCCGGCCGCCGTTTTGGGGGGATACCTGCGGAGGGGCATCGTCCCCAGTTTTCCCGTCCCCGCCGCGGCTGTGCCCAGGGGGGGGCGACCCGAGACTCATGGGGGGGGGTGCTGGTACTTGGCGACGGGCCGCAGGGGTAAGATGCAGCAATTTCTCCGAGGACGGGAAGAACACACACACATATATATATATATACACACGTATATAGGTATACATATATATATATATATACATGTATGTGTATATATACAGCCATCTATCCATCTGTACTGTATTATATCATGGTACATTATATCACAATATATTATGTCATATGCTATGATATGCTAGGGGGTTGCATGATTTTGTATGGTATTATATGATACTAAACAAGAACATATTCTATCATATTATATTATATTAAATTATATTACACTATATTATACAATACTATAGCACATTCGATTGTAGTGAGTTATAGTGTATCATGTGCTTCATCACACTATTGTATACCATATTGTAATACATTATATCGCGATCTATTATATTATATTGTAATTGACGATCTTATTGCATGTCATCGTATATAACAGTAGGTTATCTTTCAGGCCAGTATATTATGTTATATTATATTGTCTCCTAGTGTATTCTATTATATTTTGTTCGATTATATTGTAGTGTATTGTAGTATATTATGATACTGTACGTTATGTTAGGTTCTGATATGTTATGCTATGCTATGTTATGCTATACCATGATATGCTATGCTATGCTATATTATGTCATGTTGTGCTATGTTTTATCATGTTCTATCATGGTATACCGCATGGTATTGTGTAGCATTGTATAGTATTGGATTGTATTGTATTGTATTGGCTTGTTTCGTTTTGTGCTGTATTGTATTGTAGTGTATTGTAGCATATGTTTATTATATCATGTGCATACATCTAATCATCTATATGCATATACATGTATATATTTACACACACTTCTATATCTCCAACGTCATTCATATCTATATGCATACACACGCAGAACGGGAGACCTGGTCTTGGCTCCCCCAGGCCAGCACCCCGATCGCGAAGGGGCGGACCAGAGCTCCCCGCCCCTATCTCGGGAGCCCCAAGTCGACGCAGAAGGTGCTCAGACAGCCGTCAAAATGGTCCACGGCGGCCTCGAGTAGTCCCAAGACGGTCTCCGGACGTTTCCGACGGCTCACTCTGCGCCTCCAGCGGTCCAAACTGCTTCCAAGACGCCCAGAGAGGGCCTCCCAGACGGCTTTTGGGGTAGTTCTCGCCTTTTCGGGCTTCCGACGGCCCAGGACGGTTCAAGAGGCGCCACAAGTCGCGTAAAGACGGCCCAAGAGGCCTCCAAGGAAGCCCCAAGAAGGCCTAGAAGAGCTCCACGATAGCCCAAGAGTCCCAAGAGGGCCCCGAGACGGCCCAAGAAAGCTTCAAGATGGCTCGGGAGAGCCCCAAGAGGGCCCCAAGAGAGCCCCAAGAGCACCTCAAGAGGTCCCCAAGAGAGCTCCAAGACGGCCAACGCACTCTCAGGCGGTCCAGAAGGGTGGTATTTACTTGTTTCGCCTTTTCGGGCTTCCGACGCTCCAAGACGGCCCAAGGGGCGCCAGAAGTCGGCCCAAGATGGCCCAAGAGGCCACCAGAAGGTTCCAAAACGTCCCAAGACGGCCCCAAGACGGGCCAAGAGAGCCCCAAGAGATTCCCAAGAGGCTCCCAATATAGAGCCCCAGGATGGCCCAAGCCCCCCAAGACGACCCAGAAGGGCTCAGGACAGCCCCAGCGGGCTTCAACAGGACTTCCATGCGAGCGCGAGGAGGCCAACAACATTTTGTGTATATATATATATATATATATTATAGCGGTTTTCAGGTGTCTCGCCTTTTCGGGCTTCCGACGGAGCGAGACGGCCGAATGGGTGTCAAACATCGTGCCAGGGCCCAGGAGGCCCCCAAGAGACCCCCCCAAGACGACCCAAGAGGGCACCAGGACTGCCCAAGAGGGTCCCAAGATGGTGCAAGAGGGCCCCAAGGGGCCCCCTGCGCGGGCTCGAGAGTGCGCCAGGAGAGCCCCCTAGACGGTCCAAGACCCCCATGACGGTGCAGGAGGGCCACAAGAGACGGCCCAAGACGGCCCCACGACGGCCGAACGTTGCTCCAGATGGACCCCCAAGAGGCCCGAACGAGGGCCCCAAACTGCCCTCAAGGGGCTTCGCACTTGCCTTCAGAAGGCTGCCCAGGGGTTTCAAAGCAGATCCCAGCAGGCAATCCAGCGGTCTCTGACAAAGAACCTGAGCTCGGTGGCAGGATGGGACGGTGGCCACTATGGACGGCACGCGCGGATGAGGGACACCGTGCCCCCCCCCTCATTGTTCCCCCTCTGCTCTGTGTCGTCAAAGGGTTGACTTCTCCTTGCTCCTGACCGTCCTCCCCATGCCCCGCTGGCCCCAGTCATTCTTCTTCTTCTTCTTCGTCTGCTTCTTCTTGTTCGTCCTCCTCCTCATACTCTGCGCAGCATTCCCCCAGCGTCCACATGCGTCTCTTCCGCGACGTCGTTCTCTTCTCTTCGTATTCCGCCCTCCCCTCCTCCCCTTCTTCCTTTCCCTCCCTCCCTCCCTCCCTCCCTCCCTCCTCCCTCCCTCCCTCCCTCCCTCCCCTCCTCCGCCTCCTCCTCCTCCTCCTCCTCCTCCTCCTCCTCCTCCTCCTCCTCCTCCTCCTCCCCCTTTTGCCCCCCCAAATGCAGCTGCACTTATCGTAGGGCGCTCCTCAACATGTATAAGATTCAACACAGCGCTCTTCTTCGCCTTTCATTTCGATCCTTCTGATGCTCCTCTCCCCTCCAAACGTCCCCTCTCCATCTCCCCCCTCCTCCTCTCTGCTCTTGTGCTGCTCTGCTCAGTCCTCCGTCTTCCCCCTCGTCCTGTTCCTCCCTACTGCCTGCCCCCTCCTCCTTGCTGTCCCTTCTCTTCCTCTCTTCCTCGGTCGAGTGGCGGCGGAGGGGGGGGGAGGGGGAGGGGGAGGGGGGGAGGGGGAGGAGGAGGAGGAGAGGAGGAGGAGGAGGAGGAGGAGGAGGAGGAGGAGGAGGAGGAGGAGGAGGAGGAGGAGGAGGGAGGAGAGAGGGGAGGAGGAGAAGGGGGTCTGGGGCCCCGGCCCAACGACCGCAGTCTCCCATGGGTAACGGGGGCCTGCCGAGGGTGCTCCTCCTCCTCCTCCTCCTCTCCTCCTCCTCCTCCTCCTCCTCCTCCTCCTCCTGCTCTGGACCACTGCTCCCCCGACGTGAGGCGCCCTCAAGACGAGCCAAGAGACCCCGATAGGGCGCCACGACAGCCCAACAGGTCCACGCCCCCTGGGGGGCACGATCCGTGTGAAGGGTGTGCCGGCATGAGCGGAGGGACGCTATGAGATCCCGCCCCACTCCTTTCGCTCCCTCGGCGCTCCTCTTCCCCCCCCTCCCTACAGTGGGAGCCCATGCCAAGAGGCACCCTGCTTGCCTCCAGGGTGCCCTGGGTCTCTAGGGTTTCGATGGTTTTGCTGTGGAAACCGCGACGCTCCCACACCAAAACTCAATAGACGTCTGGGGGTCTCAGGGTTGGGTTTGGGTGTGGAAGTTTCTTGTGGTCGAGCTCCTTTTGTATGTGGGAACGGGCCCCGAAAACGACCGAAGAGGGTCCCTCTGTAGCCGTTTTGTCTCAAGGCTGGCCCCCCAAAGCGCCGCGCCGCCTCGCCTCCGATCCTGGTTCGTTGGCGGCAGCCTGGCCTGGCCGGGCCAGCCGTCGCATCCTTCGGAGGAGGAAAAGGTACCCATACCTCTACCCTTCCCCCGTTTTCCCCTTCGTGGGCCTCCTGGGTAGGCCTCGTCGCCGCCGCTGGATGCGCCTCGAAATCCTGGTCAGAACGCACCCCGGGAGAGGTCTGGAGATTAGCGGTATAGGTAGCTTTTTGGTTCCCCCAGTTCTGCGCGCTGTGGCCCGCTGGCGAGATGATCATCTACGAGAGCGGCATCCGGAAGGTGTTTCGGCTCCACGGGAGCGTCTTCCCCCAGGCCCTGTGGATGGCCCTCCCGGCAGGTGTCCTGTCCAGCCTGCTCACGTTCGCAATCTACGACCTCGAGGTCCTCGGCCGCGGCTTTGACCCAGAGGCCGCCCTCATGAAGAACAACGCCATCTGGGGAGGCTTCAGCTTTCTGGTGGGTTTCCTGGTCGTGTTCCGATCGTCAGTGGCGTACAGCCGCTTCTGGGAGGGCTGCACGCACATCCACGACATGGGTGCTAAGTGGTTTCGCGCTTGCAGCGCACTGGTAGCTTTTTGCAAGCACTGCTCCGCCGAGAAGAGGGACGAGATGCGCATGTTCCAGCATCTTTTGGTCCGTCTCTTCAGCATGCTGCACGCAGCTGCTCTCGGTGACATCACAGACAGCTCTGATCTGGATGATGTGTTGGAGGCATACAAAACATTGACGCTGACGCGATCGACGAGCAAAGCATTGTCGCAGTCATGGAGTCGGATGCCAAGGTGGAGCTCGTATTCCAGTGGCTTCAGGGGCTCATTGTCGAGAACATTAACGTAGGTGTGTTGACCATTCCCGCACCGATTTTGACGCGCTCTTTCCAGGACCTGGGCGACGGCAAAGAGTCGTTCGAAGACGCGCTTAAGGTCTCCATCGTACAATTCCCATTTCCGTACGCACAAACATGCGACTGTATGTTGCTCATGCATTGGCTCGCGGTGCCGTTTGTTGTCACTCAGTGGATGTCGACATGGTGGTTGGCTTTCTTTTTTGCGTTTGGTCAAGTCTTCACCCTGTATACCCTCAATCTAATCGCTGAGGAGCTCGAGAACCCCTTTGGATCTTACGCAAACGACTTGGACTCGGTACAGATGCAGAGTGCAATGAATCAGCACCTACGAATGCTTATCAACAGCTCCACACAGAGACTGCCCTTGCTGCAGCCCGGCCTGGACCCTGACGAGCTCACCATGAAATTGGACAGTGGAGAAGGCGGTACGTCCTTCCACGACATGTGGGCTGAGATATCGTACACACGAGGCGTCAGGGTCAAGCATAGGTGCGCATCCGTGAACCACAACGCCGCTCAGCCCGGCTCCGCGCTCCGGACTTGGGCGTCCTCACAGTCCTGGGCGTCCAGGCTGTCGTCTCGGCTTTGGCCCTCCGAAGCCTGCTCTTCGCTCCCGGTCGGTTGCGTGTCTGCTTCCTGCGTGTCCTCGCGCTCGAAGAGCACACTGTCTGTCAAGAGCAGGAGCGATCCGGAGCTGGTCGGCGGTGCCGCGCAGCACTGCGCGTCCGACTCCCTCGCGTTGCCGCAACCCTTCGCAGAGCCCTCGCTGCAGTCCTGGCCGTCCCGCTCGGAAACATTTCTGGAGTCGCCAAGGTCGCCGGTGCCGGATGGACCAATGCCCGTGTCGCCAAGGCCGCCTGACAAGCCTCCGCCTGTGGCAAGGAAGGTTGTGCCACGTCTGCCTCTGGACGCGCTGCCACAGCCGCTGGCGGAGCTGTAAGAGTGCAGGCGGCACACGTTGCAACAGGTGGGCTACAAACAAGGAAGCTGGAAAACGAAGCCAGGGACAGCCCAGCCACCTCTTCCAGCTCTGGCCGACGTCCCTCCAGCTTCTCCGGCACCGACGGGCGTGCCCCATCAGCTTCGGGCTTGTTTGAGCTCCCGTTCGGTTTCCTCAGCCCTTGCCAATTTCTTGTTTTTCGCCGAAAGATCCAAATCTCCACTCCGCTGGATGTTCTGCTACAGTGAGCGGCTTGAACAAGGAACACCTACTTTTCAAAAGGGGCTCGGTCGTTCCCGAGGCCTGCCTGCGTTCTTCATCGCTCCTCGTACGCCATCGGTTACTCATCCTTCCTCGTGCGCTAGTCCCTGGGAGAAAACATGGGCTTCGCTCGGTGCTGTCTGTTCTGCGTCGATCTCACACTGTTGGTCTGTGCTTATCACCGGCTGGAAGCCGTTGGGGTGCGCACGCAGTCTGTGGATGGACTCCATGGCGGAGCTGTTGGCCGCAGCGCGGCCGCTTCGGTGACGGGAGCCCGGGCACGGCCGCGCGAGGAGGCATCGGCCATCGGCTGTGCGCGCCCCTCTCTCGCCCCCCCCCTCTCCCCCCTCTCCAACAGATGCGCGAGGAAAAAGAAGCAAACATCAAGAGAGGACAAAAACACACAGACACGGCGATTCCCAGAACATATGTGGGAAACTATGGGAAGTGAGGGGGGGAAGACGAGAACCCAGAAAGGTATGGGGAACTGTGGGGAATCTTTCTATTTGGGTGTCTTTGTTTGTGTGTCCCAGTTCCCCTTCAGAAAAGAGAAGAAGGGCTCCGCTCCTGATGCATCGCTCCTGGGGGTCCGGCCGACGGCTGCACCCGCTCTCGCAGGCAGCAGCCCCGACGAGCCCGGGCGCGTGCCCAGAGGCACCCTCGGCAGCGCTGCCCTCTTTTTCCCCGTTGCCCGGCAGGGGAGCGGAGCTCCCCCCGCCGCCTCGGGCAGATAGGGGGCAAACAAGCCTACCTCGCCTTTGACCACCCTCGCTTCCAAGAGCTACCAAGCGATGCCAAGCTACGGCACGC
>CAUYUJ010018175.1:75417-122917 GCA_963575745.1 Prorocentrum cordatum | reverse complement strand
GAGGAGGAGGATGAGGAGGAGGAAAAGGAGGAGGCAAGTACGTTTTCCTCCCCTGCCCTGACGGCTGCCGCCGCTCTGGCCACGTTCGCGCTGCTTCCCCCTAGCAGCCGCGGCCGTGGCGGTCTCCAGCTCGGCCTTCCTCTGGGAAAAGGGCCCCGCCTCCCCCCGAGCGCGGCGGGCAGGTCGGCCTTCGAGCCCTCTTGGGATCCGCTGGGCTAAACCAGCCTGCCCTCCTCATTCGAATCGGATGCTCGGCTGCCATCTGGCTCAAACACTGGCGCGAACGCATCTTTGATAGATGAGGCAAAAGGTCCGTTTGCATCGTATGGCCGCAAGGCTTTCTTTCTCGCCCCCGCCCCGCGCAATTTCAGTTGGTCGCGGAGCTAGGACCTTTCCCAGCTCGCACATCCGCACTTCCTCACACTCCGTCCGCATTGGTACCACCTCCGTTCCCTGAACAGCCTGTGCTTATGGCTGTCGTGCAACCTTCAAGGGAATTCGCCCACCCCGCCCGCAGTTGCGACGGCGCCAACGCCAACGACCGCAAGTGACCCTGTGAGTGTATCGTTTCCTGGGAGAGCCTGTTGTAGGGATATGTCGAAACGAGGCAGCGATGCTCTGCCCCCTCTCCATCACAACCTCGTGACATTGGCAGTGGGGCGCAGGTATCTGCGCTATACCACACTGGACCAGTGCCTTGGTTCGGATTGACCGCAGTGGTGCTGGCTTGCCTCTTAGCGAGCACGGTGTGCATTCCGAAAAGCTGCAAGCCGCGTCGTATACCGGTTTCACCACCATTGCGCATCATCAAGGTTCCAGTATTACTTCGACTTCTCCAAGTGTCCAGATGGCGTTCGTCCCCATGCAGGTCCGAGTCCTGAGGAGCCTGCGTGGCAGTCGCGCCAGGTTTGTCAGGAGGATATCCAATTTGGCACTACTGGGCAGTATCCTCATCGCCTCCGTGGTCGCCTTGCTTTGGTTCTGTATGATGCCTGAAAGAGCTGGACAGCAAGGCGGAGGCGGTGGCAAAGGTTGCATCACACCATGCCAGCCGCCAGCCTGGTCACCAACACGGGAATCAGTTTACCCTTTGGGCCATTGGGTGCAGGACCTATTCGCATGGAGCGTACTCGCCATCGACGTGGACAGCGCCCAACAGCGTGCTGCCATCATCCTAAACCTCGGCGGTGCAGCTTGAGAGAAGGAGGACAGGTCAACGCACAACAGGAAGACGCCGTTACCGACCTCTTCGCGAACCTCACGATCCAGTTAGGACCATGTGGTGGAGAGTCACGCCTATAGACCACCCGTGAGTTATTCGAGCTCACGAGGAGACGCAACGAGACCACCGGTGCGCTGCTTTCGCTGTTCCGCACATTGCGATTCTGAACAACGCACAACGTTGGAGCTGCGATGTCATTGTAAGGCTGTAGCTGGCTGGTCTCCCGAGCGGTCGGAGCCACCGCCACTCAAGTCATGGTGCTGCTCCAGCCTTGCAGCCTTGCGGCAACTGGTACCCAGAAGTGGAGCCTGAGTTCAACACTCTCACGACTATGCTCAGGCGCATTGGTCATCATATCGTGGAGCACGCACCCAACAACATCGACACCGCCCTACGTTCACCGCCATCCTTCGGAGGCTTCGCAGGCATGACCAGCGACAATAGCAACGCCGCGCGCGTTGCAGACCCTTGGCGTTCACACGGGTTTGACCCTGGGGCTGATAGCGCCGCCGAATTCCCAGGTGCTGGAGGTGCCCTCGCGTGCGCCAGTAGCTCTCAGCCGAGCGCCGCGCCGCCGCAGGTCGCATATCCTGCCGCCGCGCGGCCGCTCGCTAAGGAATCGCAGGCCTGCCTCACTAGTTCTGGCTCCAGTTCAGACCTTGGAGACGCTATCGACCGCGCATCGAATCAGCGCAGATAATCCCGAGCTCAAATCGACCCCCAACTATTCTGACAGATGAAGGTTTCAAGCGTCAGTAGCGGCGCCATATGACCAAGCCGGCCAGAAAAGTCATACACTTTACCAGGAAGAAAGGGCGTCTGCTTCCTGGCCAGGCCAGGGGCGCAAGCAAGGGAGTTCAGAAGTACAGTTTCCTTGCCTAGCTGACTGGGCCGCAAGAGGAACCCTCGTGGGTGCGACGGGGCCGCGATGGTGCGCAGCATCTGCGGCTCGGCGTTCCCCTTCAGAGCTGAGTGCCCACAGGCCGGCTCTGGAAACTCAGGCGCCTGATGAGTTGGTCCGAGTTTTGGGTATTTCGCCGACTGGATGCAGGGCCTTTTGCCGGCATACCAGGAGTCGTTTTCATGGTCGCCGAAAAATCTCCGTCACAACCGCAGCCGGGGCCCGGCTAATCTCCAGCGCAGCCTGCTACCGAGGGCTCCTGGCAGATGCCTGAATTTATCCGCGGTTCCTGGTCTGCTGTGTCGCTGGCTGCAGTCCTGAGCCACGCGTGCGCCGCCGCGCTCGCCGTGCTACCTGCGCTTCAGATGTTCAACATTGCCGCGCTCCTCCTCCCTCCTTCCTCCTCCTCCTCCTCCTCCTCCTTCTCCTCCTCCTCCTCCTCCTCCTCCTCCTCCTCCTTCTCCTCCTCCCCCCTCCTCCTCCCTCCTCCTCCTCCTCCTCCTCCTCCTCCTCCTCCTCCTCCTCCTCCTCCTCCTCCTTCCTCTCCTCCCTCCTCCCTCCTCCCTCCTCCCTTCCTCCCTCCCTCTTCCTCCTCCCTCTTCCCTCTGCCTCCTCTTCCTCCTCCTCCTCCTCTTCCTCCTCCTCCTCCTCCTATAACCTCCAAGCTGCCCGCTCAAAACCTCCCGATCCGTCCGAGATCGCCACCGAGAGGCCCCCAGGGACTTCCCAAGACGCCCCACCGTAGACTCCCAAGAGGTCCTCCACGGATCCACGGCGCCTCCCTCGCCAACCGGAAGCACGCACTTCCGCTCTCTCTTCTCCTGTGTTCTTCTTTTCCTCTCCCTGTTGCTGCCTCGCTCTTTCCGCTCTTCTCATCCCTTCTGTCCTTCTCCACTTCATGCACGCCCGCATGTGCTCAAAGGTCGGGGTCCGTGGCTGTATCCGGTTAGTTCTCTGGCGCGGAACAGTCGCTACCTGGGCCAGCCCCCTTCCGCCCCACGCCCCTCGGGAAACCGTAGCTATCGTACGCAGGTAGGGGCGCTCGCGCGCAGATTGTGGCGATCGCAGCGCACTCCCCCCCGACATGCCCCACCCCGCCCAATCGTTACCGTTATCCGGGCCCACCTTGGGTAACGACCGTTGCCAGAAACAATCAAAAACAATCTCCTCCTCACCATGAGATCCGACGGCGGGAAACAGTTGAAAAATCGTGGAAGTCACGACCACAGCCCCAGACCCCGTCGTCCTCTGCGCCCTTTCCGAGCCGCATCGATCCGTGAGGGCCCCGGGGCCCCGGAGCCGGGCGAAGACACCAAGCTCGAACAACGTTGAGCTGCCAGGATCTCAAGGAATTCCCCCCCCCCCCCCTTTAGGGGGAGGGGGAGGGGGAGGGGAGGAGGGAGGGGGAGGATGAGGAGGATGAGGAGGATGAGAGGAGGAGGAGGAGAGGAGAGAGGAGGAGGAGAGGAGGAGGAGGATGAGGAGGAGAGGAGGAGGAGGAGGCGGGAGAAGAGAGGAAGGAGGAGGAGGAGGAGGGAGGAGGAGGAGGAGAGGAGGAGGAGGAGGAGGGAGGAAGGAGGGAGGGAGGAGGAGGAGGAGGAGGAGGAGAAGGAGGAGGAGAAGGAAGAGGAGGAGGAGGGAGCTCCGCGGCGGGACCCCCCCACGCGCCCGGCTGGCCCGCGCGGGCGGGCCATGGCAGCAGCGCTGCCGCCCCCCCCTCGATGCAGCCGGCGGCAGGCGAGGAGGTCGCCCGCCGCCTCGCGTCGGCGTCGAACGTATTGAAGCAGCAGGACGTTGTGGCTGTTGTTGTTGTTGCTGTTGCTGTTGCTGTTGCTGTTGTGGTTGTGGTTGTGGTTGTGGTTGTTGTGGTTGTTGTTGTCGTCGTGGTCGTCGTCGTCGTCGTCGTCGTCGTCGTCGTCGTCGTCGTCGTTGTCGTTGTCGTTGTTGTCGTTGTCGTTGTCGTTGTTGTTGTTGTTGTTGTTGTTGTTGTTGTTGTTGTTGTTGTTGTTGTTGTTGTTGTTGGTGTCGTTGTCGTTGTTGGTGTTGTTGTCGTTGTCGTTGTCGTTGTTGTTGTTGTCGTTGTCATTGTCGTTGTCGTTGTCGTTGTTGTTGTTGTTGTTGTTGTTGTTGTTGTTGTTGTTGTTGTTGTTGTTGTTATCGTGTTTGGCCTCTCGGGCCCCTTGGCTTGTTATAGTTATAATCCTCCATGGAGGACTTTGGAAACTTAAGATATATTCGCTGCAGCGCGTAGCTGTCGTTACCCGGGTAACGACAGCTACGCGGGATAGACAGGTTTTGGTGGCACGCCCCAGGAATGAAGGCCTGGCCAGATGAGTCAGGAGAGGGCGAGTGCATCCAAGGTTGAAGTGAGAGTCGAGAGGGCGGAACATGATTTTATGCACGTTATCGTTGCCGTCGCTACCGACCCCGATCCGTGGATACCCCAGCACCAGAGACACCAGCAGACTATTTTACCATTGGCTTTCCGTACATATGTGGAGGGCGAGAATTTTGTCACATTAACGGACGAAGTCGAGGGGGGAAACGGAGGGGGAGGAGGAGGATGAGGATGAGGGAGGATCACCGCGCATCTTTTTGCATTTGTTCGTTCTCTTTTTTCTTGTATCGTGTCCTCGTGGCGTGCGCGCGCCCGTGTGTGTGTGTCTCTCTCTTGTCAGGGCTCGGCCATTTTTTGGCCTTCGTGCTCTCGGTGGTGATGCTCTGCGCCTTCGCCCTCGACCTCGACCACCCGTTGTGTCCGCCACTGCCGCGGCCTCGCTGCCCCGGCGCGGAGACGGCTCGGCCCGTCTCCGCGGTCTGCGGTCGGCCCGAGCTGGCCCGTGCGCTCCACGCAGCCGCGCGGGCCCGTCCTCGCGCTGGCTCCTCGCCCGGGCGACCGGCGCCCCCCTTCGGGCAGCGGGCGCCCTGCCTGTCCTGCCCGGCCGCCCCCCCCCCCTCCTCCCGCCCCAAGGGGGGAGGGGGGAGAAGGCGAGGATGAGGCAGAATCGGGGAAGGCAGCGTCGAGGGGAGAGAAGGTACAGGCCTCGGAAAAAGTAGCGAGCACTCATGCCACGTTCATCTGTGAACGCCTCCCCCCCCCCCAAGGTTCAAAGTTGGCGGTGGGTCTGATGAGTTGCACCTCGACCGCAGTCTCCCCCGCGCGTGCCAACCTTGAGTTTGGGGGGCAGGGGGGGTGTTCACTAAATGTTTCCCTCCACCGTATGAGCAGCCCCCCTTCCGCTGCCCGTCGCTGCCCACCGCGCGGAGGCTCGGCCGGTCCTCCGCCCCTCTTCCCGGCCCCAGCGCGGCTGCAGCCGGGCAGGCCCGCGCGCCCGAGGCGTTGGGGTGACCTCGGGGGTCGCCCGTGCGGCTCTTCTCGCTGCAGCCGCGCGCGATCGAAAACAGTGTGTCAGCGTGTGCGTGTGCATGTGCGCGTGTGTGTGTGTGTGCGCGTGTGTGTGTGTGTGTGTGTGTGTGTGTGTGTGTGTGTGCGTGTGCGCGCGCGTGTGTGCGCGTGCGTGTGTGCGCGTGTGTGTGCGCGTGTATGTGCGCATGTGTGTGTGTGTGTGTGTGCGTGCGCGCTTCTGTGGCGTGCTTCCGCTCATCTCTGGCCAGCGCGCACACGGATAGGCTCTGCGGTCGGCAAGGGGCGGGGCCGCCAAGAGGAGGCCGAGCGGGAGAGGGGGACCGCGTGGGCAGTTCTGCGCCCGCCCCAGATCCCGACCCCACGCCAGGCGGGGCCAAGACGAGGAGGAATTTGTTCCAGAGCGTTCCGGAACGCTCTCGGAGCGTTCTGGAACGCTCTGAGGAGGCCGCGACGCCCGATACTTCCTCCAGAGCCGCCGGGTCTCAGAGGTTCTCGATCTATTCTCATCCAAGGGGGAGGGGGGGGAAGAGGAGGAGGAGGAGGGAGGAGGAGGTAGGAGGAGGAGGAGGAGAGGAGGAGGAGGAGGAGGAGGAGGAGGAGGAGGATATGGCTTTGTCCTCACCCGAATGTCTCCTCGTCCCAGCTTCGTCTTACCACGGAGGCCCTCGGCGCTCCCCGGAGGCCCCCGGGAGGCTTCTGAGGAGAGCCCCCAAGGGAGGCCCCCAGGGAGGCCCTGCAAGGGCCCGGGGCGTCCGAGAGCCCCGCCCCCGAGCCTCGTTGGCCGGGGGGGGCAGGCCTCTGCGGCAGGGCGGCGAAGCTCCCGCTCCCCCCCCCCCCAGCGGCACCTGCGAGGCAGCACCGGGCGTTTGCCAGGCAGCCCTGCCCTGCCTTCGATCCCTGCCCCGGGGGTGCGTTGGCGAAGGGCTTCGCTCGTCGGGCTGCTTCTCACGAGGGTGGTCCTTCTGCCCTCCGAGCAGGCCGAGGCAGGCAGCGCCATCGGTGCGCTCGTGGGCGCGGCCAGGGCAGCCCTGGGGGGCCGCCAGCGGGACCCTGGGATTGAGTCGGGCCTGTCCCTCCACAGGAGGAAAATTCAAAGATAGTCTAAAAAATGCTCCGGGGACCATTCTTGGACTATTTTTGAAGATTCTTTGAACATATTTTGGGGGGTATTTCGTAATTTTCGTCCAAAGCCCCCCTGTAGGGGGACGCCCGACCTAACCCTGGGATCCTGCCGCCTCAATACTCTTTCGAGCCTGGCGCCTTCGCCTGGAGCCGGGCCCCCTGGCCCTCGCAGATCGATCGTGCCCAGGAAGACTTGGCACCGCCTGGGCTTTTTTGCTCTCTTCCTCGGCGAGGACGGACCGTCGAGTCGAGGAGCATCTCCTGGACCGCCCGGCAAGAGAAGAGCACGCGCGAGACCGCAAGGTGCACGGGGAGTGGACGACCGAGCGATGGCGAGGACATGTGGCAGAGAGGTGGGGTCCGAGGCTCCCGTTGTGTGATCTTCCACGATTCCTTGACGTCGGGCGTGTCCCTCTACAGGAGGACAGGTAAAAAATGGTCACAAGATGCGCTGGGGACGATTTTTGACCATTTTTGAGCATTTTTGGCGTTTTTCTTTTGTGTGTGTGTGTGTGCGACTATCTTTAATGTTTCGTCCAAGACCCCCCCTGCAGGAGGAGGAGGAGGAGGAGGAGGAGGAGGAGGAGGAGGAGGAGGAGGAGGAGGAGGAGGAGGAGGAGGAGGAGGAGGAGGAGGAGGAGGGAGGGAGGAGGAGAGGAGGAGAGGAGGAGGAGGAGGAGGAGGAGAGGAGAGGAGGAGGAGGAGGAGAGGAGGAGGAGGAGGAGGAGGAGGAGGAGGAGGAGGAGGAGGAGGAGGGGAGAAGGAGGAAGAGAGTTAGAGGAGGAGGAGGAGGAGGAGGAGGAGGAGGAGGAGGAGGAGAGGAGGAGGAGGAGGAGGAGGAGGAGGGGGGGGGGACAGGCCCGACCTCAGGATGCCTGGGGCTTTTGGAGGACTCGGATCTCAGGGGAGGGCGCCGGGCCCTCTCCGATGTCCGGGGCCGTCGACCCTCGACCCGTAGACTGAAGTCGGGCGTGCCCCCCTACAGGAGGAATATCCAAAAATAGTCCAACAATAGTCTGGGGACGTTTTTTTTTTTTTTTTTTTTTGTTTTCTTTTCTTTTCTTTTCTTTTCTTTGTTTATGTATATATATATATGTTTTGACATATGTATATTTGTTTTGACATATGTATATGTGTATATATAGTGTTTTTTTTTGTCCGTAGCCATCTTGGCTCAAGCCAGGCCCAAGCCAGGATGTGCTACGCAATTCGCATTAACTGATGTTTTGCGTTCGCTTTGTTCTCGCTCTGCCGCTGCTGGGTATCCGCATCGCCCTTGTCGCGGCGCAGCTGTCTATTCATTTCCTCATAGTGCAGTTGATTGGTGAGGAGTTCGCTTCCACTGCTCTGGCACTTCAGCAGACGGGAGTTCTGTATCGGCCCATGGCCGCTCTCAACGACTTGGCCAATAGGGCGACACATCGGGGGTCCTTGGATGGTGGCCATCTTGGATGTTTCTTCGCCGTGCGAGGTCCAAGCGCAGCAAGCAGTCCAAGCCTATCCCCATATCGATCTTCGAGGCTCTGGAGCGAGACGGTGTTTTTGGTCCACTTTCGCATTCTGGATTGTCCCCTTCTGCTTCGCCGTTTGTTCCCTGTGATCGGTTACAGTCAAATCAATTGATGCAAGCTCTTATCGAGTCTCAAAATTCTACAATTTCTGGCCTGGTCCAGGGGCTGGAGGATGCACGTGCCCATTCTTCTTTGCATGTCCCGTCACAGGCTAACAATGGCGCTTCGGCACTCAATACTCGAAGCTCGGGTGGACACTGTCACGATATCTCTTCAGAAGTGCTCTGCGGACATCAAGAGGCTGGCCAACTCGATGGGGAAGTCCATCGATGCTGGGCTGGATCGACGCTTGGAGGATCGGCTGGGCGCGCATGCGCAGAAGGTGCAGCAGGAGGTTATGAAGGCTGTGGATCAAGTGCTGGTGAAGGTGAAGCAGTTGGGCACTTTCGTGCCAGCCTCCCCGCACGATACTTCTGCTGCCGCCTCTGGCGGCCCCGCCGCGCGTGCCGCTGATGATGGAGGCCCTCAGCCGAGATTGACTCGCCGGCAGAGGCGAGCAGCCCGACTGGCCAGCCCGACCAGTGCGAGGCACGTCGAGGCCGCGGCTGCAGATGGGACGTGCGTCACACAGAGTGCGATGGACACGGAGTGCGAGCAGCCCATTTCTCGGTGCGCGTCCTCATCCGCTGGGTCGGGCTCCTCCCTGGGCGCGAACGCCTCCGCAGTGAGGACAGAGGTGCAGGCTCCAGAGGCCGATCTGGTACATTTTGTCCGTCATGAAATCAACCTCGACTGGTGGACCCAAAAGCTCAATAACATGTCCTTGGAAGGGGTTGAGTTGGGGGCTCTGACAGCAGCGGACGGCGACACGGATTGTGATGTACCAGCCCCAACGCCGGCTCCGACACCAGTCCCGTCGCCCGCTCCGTTGGAGCAACAACAGGCGTGCTCTCGCCTTACTGCGAGCAACACATCTTTTACGTTCAGTGCTGGCTCTCGCCATTCTGGCACCACACCAGAGTCAAAGAAAGTTAATCTGGGATCTTCGAGGACTTCTGAGAAGGCTGCCGCCGTCCTGTGGGAAAGGTAGGCCTTTTAAGCCCTTTTTATACTATATATATAAATTATAAAAAATGTATTATTGGATTTGTTTAGGCAAAAGTTTGACCATTCCCTATTCTTCGTCCAAAATCCGCCTGTGGGGGGACACGCCCGACCCAAGAGCTATAGACGAAAGGGGGTCCCTTCGCCGGAGTGGCCTTCAAGTGCGGGCGCGCGGGGGCCCCCCGATCGCCGAGCGCGAGGCGATGGTGCAGTCAGCCCGCCCGCCCAGGATGGGCAACCTTCCCAGGTCGAAGAAGAACAAAAGCACATAACACATAAACATAAACACGGTAAGTCGAAGTCGAAGTCGTAGGATAAGTCGAAGTCGAAGTCGAATAAGAAGAAATCTAAGTCGAAGAAGAACAACAACGAAGTCGAAGAAGTCGAAGAAAAATAAGTCGAAGTCCCAAGTCGAAGTCGATATCGACGAATAACAAAAACACATAAACATAATTTTTCGGCGCTCCGCGCGGATTTCTCGGATCCGAGCCGAGGCCCCCTGGCGGCGCCTTCGGCGCCGCCCCTGGCGCGCTCCGCGCGCCAGGGAGGGAGGCCCAGCGCGAATCCAAGACATCCGCGCGGACCGTCGAAAGGTTATGTTCATGTTTTTCTTGTTGTTTTGTGTTTGCTTCTTCGACCGAGGGTACCCTGGTACTCTTGCCTCCTTGGTCCATCCCTGGCCACTCTCGTGGGCCGCGCCCCGCCCGGAGAGCCTCGACCTGGGCGCCCGAGGCCCCTGCATCTTCGCCGCGCATCCCTAGGATACGGGCTGACTGTAGTGCCTACCTCGTTGGCGAGCGATGCTTCCAGAGGCTGCGGGTGGGCGTGTGACCGAGGCGAAGAGCGCAGGGGCGGCTGGAGGGTTTCTCCGACGGGCTTAGGCGACTCCTCCTCCTCCTCCTCCTCCTCTCCTCTCCTCCTCCTCCTCCTCCCTCCTCCTCCTCCTCCTCCTCCTCCCCTCCATCCTCCTCCTCCTCCTCCTCCTCCTCTCCTCCTCCCTCCTCCTCCTCCTCCCCCCCTCCTCTCCTCCTCCTCCTCCTCCTCCCTCCTCCTCCTCCTCCTCCTCCTCCTCCTCCTCCCCCCCCTCCTCCTGCTCCGAAGGTCGCTCCTGCCCAGGGCCACGCTGCTGCGCCGCTGGCCGCGCAGGCCCCGCTCGGGCCGCTGGCGCGGGGGGCGCTGGGAGGCGTCGCGTGCCCCATCATGCCGCCCGCCTCTGCGGCCTCGCCGCCCCGCCCTGGCCCCCGGATGGTCGTCGCCGTCGCCGTCGCCGTCGTCGTCGTCGCCGTCGTCGTCCTCGTCGTCGTCGTCGTCGTCGTCCTTGTCGTCCTTGTTGTCCTTGTCGTCCTTGTCGTCGTCGTCGTCGTCGTCGTCGTCGTCGTCGTCGTCGTCGTCGTCGTCGTCGTCGTCGTCGTCGTCGTCGTCGTGGTCGTCGTGGTCGTCGTAGTCGTCGTGGTCGTCGTCGTCGTCGTCGTCGTCGTCGTCGTCGTGGTCGTCGTCGTCGTCGTCGTGGTCGTCGTGGTGGTGGTGGTCGTCGTCGTCGTCGTCAGAGACTCGCTGAGGGGAAAAATATGGTCGATCTTTGGGAACTGTTCGGGGCGCTCTCGCCACCGGCTGCATGTTTCTGCAAGCTACGCTCCCGTTCGAGCGCGGGCCTGGGTCCAGAACCCAGCCCTTACAGGCCCAGCAACGACAACAACGGCTCCCGCCTGACAGCTCATTAACAATTCGCCCCAGGACGCCCCAGTTTAGGAACGGGCCTCCCATTCGAGGCGTTTCGTAGTTCGCCCGAGTTGGTGAAGGCCCAGCTGCGACGACAACGGCTCCCGCTCGACATCTCCCCCGCAGTTTACTTCGAGACGCCCTGGCCACAGAGGCCCCCGAACTCCGGGGCGCCGCTCTCGGCTGGAGACGCCCTCTCTCGATCCACGACAACGGCTCCCGCCCGATATGCGTCGTCGCAGTTTGCTCCGAGCCGCCGCCCTGGCCAGAGCGCCCCTCGAGTTCAGGAGCGGCGCCTCGGCTCGAGACGTCTTAGCAGCCCACCCAGGCTGGTGACGGCCCAGCGAATTACGGCAGCGGCTCCCCTTCGATGCTTTCTCGCCATTTTGCTCGCGTGCGCACCGGTCTCGGGAGCGGCGCTCTCGCCTGAGGCGCTCTCGCAGCTCGTTGCGTTTCTCGCGAGAGCGCAGCTAAGGCGGCAGCGGTTCCTTCTTGAGACGTCACAGTTCACTCTGAGGCGACCTATACCGAGACCTCCGCGTCATCCACTCGAGTTGGTGAGTTGCCCGCGGGTGCGTCATGCTCGCATGGCGGCCATGGCGGCGCGGCGCGCACGCAGAGCACACTGCTGAGAGCTTCGCCCCGGTGCCGGTATGAAGAGAAGCCCCCCGAAACAGGGATTGGTTCATAGATTCGGTGGGCGGGTAGAAGGGAAGGGGAGAGACACATGACATTATGACCAGCTTTTCAGATGACCTGTTCGCAAGCTGATCGTCGTCGTTGTCGCTGCCTTCGTCCTCGTTCTCCGCTCCCTCTTTCTCTGCCTCGTCCTCGTCCGCGTTCTCGACGTCCTCTGTCTTGCCTTCGTCCTTCTCGACCTCCTCCTCCATCCCCTTCCCTCACCTTTGGTGCGCAGTTTCGCGGGGGCGCAGGGGGGGTCCAAACCCGGGCACGCATGCGGCTGCCGTCACACCGCGTGCAACGATTGGCAGGCCGCGCACCAAAGGCCATTCTTGCCTACGGTTATGATGCTCCAACCTACTTTAGCCTTGATCGCCAGGAAGAATTTCGAGCGCCCACAGAAGTACCGGAACTCCAGGGTTTTCACGTGTCGGGCCCTGGGAGACACTCGCCCGACACTGTTTCGACACTGTCTCGGCACTCTTTTGACACTTTTCCGGGTGCTCGAAATCATTTCTGTGATGTGGTCCTTAAGTAGGATGGGAAGAATATAAGCCTGCGGTCGTGCTTGCGCGCAGCGGGCCTCTTCCCTCCGAATGCCGTCCGAGGTACGGCATCGTCGCGTGCGCTGTCAGCCACCCTCTTGACACGATCAAGTGCAGGCCGAGGGGGCCGTGGGAGGAGGAGGAGGAGGAGGAGGAGGAGGAGGAGGAGAAGGATGGGAGGAGGAGGAGGAGGAGAAGGAGGAAGAGGAGGAGGAGGAGGAGGAGGAGGGGGAGGAGAAGGAGGAGGAGGAGGAGGAGGATGGGAGGGGATGAGGAAAGGGCAGGTTTGGGAACAGGAGGACGCGGGATGTATGACTGTGGTGGTGACGATACAGAGGACGAGGACGAGGAGGAGGAGCAGGAGGGGGAGGAGGAGAAGGAGGGAGAGGAGGTACAGGATGCTGCCGATGATGCCGACGATGAGGTGGCTGCTGTTGTAGGTGTCGTTGATGATGGTTGTTATGATGACGAAGATGTGGACTATTCCGATGCGGATGGTCTAATGAGGGCTGATGATGCTTGTGATCAGGATGGTGATGCTGTGGATGGTGATGATGACGATGATGGAGACGACGATGCTGATGATGCTGCTGCTGATGATGATGACAGCGATGCTGATTGTGCTGATGAGGATGATGATGCTGATGATGATGTCGATGCTGATTATGATGATGTTGATGCTGATGCTGACGGTGATGCTGCTGCTGATGATGGTGATGATGCTGTCAATGCTTCTGATCCTTATAACGGCGATAATGATGATGCTGAGTATGATGACGACGGTGAGGATGATGTTGACCCGCTGCTGATGATGGCGCTGCTGCT
Organism: Prorocentrum cordatum; assembly: GCA_963575745.1. Taxonomy (NCBI): domain Eukaryota; class Dinophyceae; order Prorocentrales; family Prorocentraceae; genus Prorocentrum; species Prorocentrum cordatum. Next base: position 109,920 of record CAUYUJ010018175.1, on the reverse strand, counting down.
GATGATGATGATGATGACGATGATGCTGCTGCTGATGATGATGATGATGACGACGATGGTGGTGCTAATGGTGGTGGTTGTCGTAATGAACATGCCAATGCTGCTGTTGCTGCTGCTGCTACTGCTGCTGCGGCTGCTGCTGCGGCTGCGGCTGCGGCTGCTGCTGCTGCTGATGATTCGACTTTTGATTCTGACGATGGTGCTGATACTGCAACTGATGATGATGCTGCTGATGATGCTGCTGATGATGATGATGGTGATGATAATGCTGCTGCTGCTGACGATGATGATGCTGATGATGATGATGATGATGATGATGATGATGATGATGATGATGATGATGCCGATGCTGATGTTGAGGCTGACGCTGCTGCTGATTATGACGCTGATGCTGATGCTGATGGATGCTGCTGCTGCAGATGATGATTATGATGCTGCTGCTGATGACGACGACGATGATGAGGGAGAGGCAGCTCTCTCGCCGCCTCCTCGGCGATCTAGTTGCGATACCGCGGTGCTGCGCGTGCGTGCGCGGCGTCTTCGCCGCACGGCTTGGAACGGTCTCACGCTTTCGCCGCGGGAAGGAAAAACAATCACCTCCTTGCCAGATGCGGCTGCACTGCGACGGCGCGGAGGAGAGCAGCGGGCTGCGAGAGGCAGGCGCACATGGGGACAGGGAATCAATCATCATTCTGGCGCCGATGGGCAGCGAGGCGCCATTCCTTTTCGCAGTCTTGGGGATACGCGCGTGGCCACAAACACACCGCCGCCGACGCCAGGAGGTTTGCGGCCGTCTCCTGCGCCGTGCCCGCGGCTTCTGGGCTACGTGGGCACGCGTGTCCCGGTTCACCTCCAGGGGGCTGAGCGTGCATCGACAAATCCAGTACGCCGTCCCCCCCGTGCACGGGATCCAGAGCGAGACGCAGCCCCCGTGCGCATGCGCGCGTGCCCAGACGCAGGCAACGCGCTGCGGGCTCGTCACCGAGCGCCAGGAGGCCGCGTTCCCACAGAGTGGCTCGAAATCCCGCCCCGACGACAATGATGAGGCTGGTGCTGATGCTCCTGCTGCTTCTGAGGAGGATGAGAGGTGAATCCGAACGGAGGAGACGGAGGACGAGGGCGTGGAGACGGGGAGAAGGGTGAGAAGGAGGAGGACAAGGAGGAGGAGGAGGAGGACGAGGAGGACGAGGAGGAGGACAAGGAGGAGGAGGAGGAGGAGGAGAAGGAGGAGGAGGAGGAGGAGAAGGAGAAGAAGGAGGAGGAGGAGGAGGAGGAGGAGGAGAGAGAGGAGGAGGAGGAGGAGGAGGAGGAGGAGGAGGAGGAGGAGGAGGAGGAGGAGGAGGAGGAGGGAGGAGGAGGAGGAGGAGGAGGAGGAGGAGGAGGAGGAGGAGGAGGAGGAGGAAGGAAAAGGGTGAGGAGGAGGGAGGAGAAGGAGAAGGAGAAGGAGAAGGAGAAGGAGAAGGAGAATGTGAGAAGGAGGTAGGAGGAGGAGGAGGAGGAGGAGGAGGAGGAGGAGGAGGAGGAGGAGGAGGAGGAGGAGGAGGAGGAGGAGGAGGAGGAGGAGGAGGAGGAGGGGAGGGAGGATCAAGAGGAAGAAACAAAGAAGATGAGGTGGCATATGAAAGGGAACGAAGAGGACGATGGAGGCCCGGGGGCCAAGACCAGACGGCGGCTTTGCCCACAGTGCGCGTGAGCACCTCAGGATGCCTCCGAACTCGGTGCGAAGCCGGCTGCTGCTCGGCTCGCGGGGCTGGCCGTGTCGACAGGGGCCGACGGGAGAGTGCCGCACGCTGGCCGGGCTGGTTGGCCTTGGCTGGCCTTGGCTGGCCTTGGCTGGCTGGGCCGGCTGGTGAGGCTGGGCTGGGCTGGCCGGTTGGCTGGGCTGGCAGGCCCGGGCGGCGTGGCTGGGTCTCCCGAGGGCCCCTTCTTTGGAGGGCCCTCTGCGGGGCCACCTCGGAGGCGTGCTGGCGGCCCACACGGGGGCCGTCGTGGGTCTCGACGGCCACCTGCGGCCACCAGGAGACGAGAGGGCGCGGGTCGTGGTGGTCGGGAGTGGGGCCCTGGCAGCGTAGGGCTGCCGCTGGGAGCTCCTCCCCTTTGCCTCTCCTCGTGCTCGTGATCCCCCTCGCTCTCTCCTGCCCCCCGCCCTCCTTTTCCTTTGCTTCTTTCGGTCGCAAACCATGAGAGCCTGGTATACACTCTAATTGCATCTTTCGCGTCGACTAGCGTTTGGGAATCGACGAGGTAGCGCCGATTTAGCGTCGGTTGGCGTCGATCTTGCGTCGATTAGCGTCGATTCGCAAGAGTCGACCAGATGGTATGGGAGGCTCCCATGAGTTGCCACCGAATCCTCTCCTCCTCCTCCTTCTCCTCCTTCGCTCTCTCGACCCCCTCCCCCTCCTCCTTCTCCTCCTTTTCGTCTTCCTCCCGTTCCTCTTCTCGCTGCCGAGCTCTGGGGGCGCCGAGTCGCCCGCAGCGTCGGGAGGGCGGCCGCGCGCGGCCGCCCAGCAAGAAAGGTGCCTCGCACGAGACAGCCGTGCCACGACCGTGGCGAAACCTGCGGCGTTCAGCCAGGGAGATGAGGATCGGTCGCATCCCGAGCTCGCGCGCCTCGAGGACTTCCTGGTGAAGCGCGAGTGCGGCTGGGGTATCCTGGACTGCGGGGCGACCCGAACCGCGGGAAGTTGCAGCGCTCTGGAGGACCGTCCGACGAGTGTGCCACGGCCGTCCCCAGGATGACCAGAACCACGGCGAAGGTCAAGCTGGCCAGGGTCGAAAGCTGCAGGAATGCCAGTACCAGAGAACGCGACCAGACCCACAGGAAGAGGTAGAGGACCGGAGGGGCCTCTAAAGGGGGACCCCTCCTCCCTCCTCGTCTTCCTCCCGTTTTCCTCCTGCCCCTCCTGAAGTAGAGCAGGACACGGAGGGATGTGATGCTGAGCGGTGCATGTTGGTGAGGCCGCGGCATTGGCATTTCACATGTATCACACAGCTGAAGACACCGTGCCGACGCAGAAGCCTCGCGGGTCACAGGGGCCGCCAAGCTCGTCTTGCGAGCGTGGGTGCAGCTTAACACCGTCAGATCATGGCGAACCCTCTGTGTCCTCCTCCTCCTCCTCCTCCTCCTCCTCCTCGTCCTCCTCCTCCTCGTCCTCCTCCTCCTCCTCCTCCTCCTCCTCCTCCTCCCCCTCCTCATCCTCCCCCTGCTCCGCCTCCTCCTCCTCCTTCTCCTCCTCCTCCTCCTCCTCCTCCTCTCTCCTCCTCCTTCTCCTCCTCCCCCTCCGGCCCCTCCTCTTCCTCCCCACACACCTCTCCTCCGCCTTCTCCTCCTCCTCCTCCTCCTCCAGCGGGCAACTAAATTGGGACCCCCCTGCCCAGCCGTGTTTGGAACCCCTCCTGGCTCTGGGCTTTCATTGCCCCACGCCCGAAGCCTTGAGATATACGGCGATGTACTTCCAGTTCTACGAATCGGCTCGCCAAGAAAGCAAGGTCCCGTCGATACTCCTTAATGGAGGTGATGCCGCTTGCCTAGCCCGTGCGGCATCGCAGGCTGCCGAGCTGCCCCTCGGTGGTGCTCGTCTCTCGCGGCCCCGAAGCCGTCAGCTCCTGATGGAGACATTGCTCCCTTTCCCCCCACCAGACGCTCCAACCTCCCCCCCCACACAAAAAAAAACCTCCTCCTCCTCCGCCGCGTGCCGAGGCTCCAGACGGGACGAGCGGCCGGCGGCATCTTGAGCCTGTACAGCGGTGCGCCACCGGTTTGATCCTGCTTTCGCTTCCCACTGCTCCTCCTGCTCTTCCTCCTCGTCCTCTCCTGCTGCTGCACCTCCTCCTCCTCCTCCTCCTTCTCCTCCTCCTCCTCCTCCTCCTCCTCCTCACCCTCCTTGTCCAGTGCCTCGTCTCCCTCATCCCGCTCATACACCAACCCATCCTCCTCGTCCTCCTGCACCTTCCTACTTCTCTCCCGGGATCCGTCCGCCCGGCACCTGCACCGCTGCCAAGCCCTCCCGCGTTGCTGCATCGCGCTGCCGCCGCAGATCCAGCAGCCTTCCGTGTGGGACGAGGAGGACGAGTAGGACGAGGATGAGGATGAGGATGAGGATGAGGATGAGGACAAGGATGAGGACGAATCTGCTGACGATGCTGCTGACGATGATGCATATTATGAACATGAAGATGGCGATGACGAAGATGATGATGATGATGATGCTGATGATGATGATGATGATGATGATGATGATGATGATGATGATGATGATGATGATGATGATGATGCTGCTGATTGTGATGATGATGCTGCTGCTGCTGATGATGATGATCATGATCATGATGGCGATGATGATGCGGAAGGTGCTACCTATGACCAGGACGGTGCTGCTGCTGATGGTGATGATGCTGAAAATCAGGATGCTGCTGATGACGATATCGATACTGATTATGATGATGCTGATGCTGATGATGCTGATTCTGATCATGATGACGCAATGCTGATGATTATGATGACTATGATAACCATGCTGCTGTTGCTGCGGCTGCTGATGACGATGAGATGCTGATGCTCAGCATGGTGTTGATGACGATGACGATGCTGATGCCAATTATGTCAATGCTGATGCTGATGCTGCTGATGATGGTGATGATGATTATGCTGCTTATTATGCTGTTGCTGATGGTCAGTATGCTGATGAGGCTGACGATGTTGCTGATGATGGTGATGATGACGTTGCTGATTATCACAGTGCTAATGGATATATTGATGATGAGGGTGATGATGCTAAGTCTGACGAGGATGAGGTTACCGCTGCTGATTATGTTGATGATGATGGTGATAATTCTGCTACTGCTGATGATGATGAGGCTGAGCATGTTGATGAGGACGGTGATGCTGATGCCGATCATGACAATGACGATGGCGATGATGGCGATGCTGATGATGATGATAATAATGATGATGATGATGATGATGATGATGATGATGATGATGATGATGATGATGATGATGATGATGATGCGGACGATGATGCTGATGAGGATGATGATGATGATTATCATGATGATGATGAGGATGATTAGGATGATGGCGATGACGAGGATGACGATGACGATGACGATATCACGATGCCGATGGCGATAATGCTGATGCTGATGATGATGATGATGATGATGATGATGATGATGCCGATGATGATGATTATGACGATGAGGTTACTGCTGCTGGTGGTGCCGATGCGGATGATGGCGACGACATCGATGATGATGATGCTGATGCTGATGGGGCTGATGATACTGAGGATGATGATACTGATGACGATGATGATCTAGTTGATGATGCTGCTGCTGATGATGATGCTGATGACGGTGGCAACACCGGCGACGATGGTCATGATGATACTGATGATGTTGCTGATGCTGGTACTGATGCTGATGCTGATGCTGCTGCTGCTGATAAGGATGATGGTGATGATGATGGTGGTGTTGATGATGATGGCGATAGTGATGATGATTTTGAGGAGGAGGCGGATGCTGAGGATGATGATGCGTATGCGATGATGATGATGATGTTGCTGCTGCTGATGATTATGATGATGATGATCATGATGATGATGATGATGATGATGATGATGATGATGATGATGATGATGATGATGATGATGATGATGATGATGATGATGATATGATGATGCTAATGACGATCATGATGACGATGCTGCTGCTGCTGATGATGATGATGACGATGGGGACGATGAGGCAGATGACGATGTTGCGGACGATGATGAATCTGAGGATCATGACGATGGAGATGACGATGCCGACGACGTTGACGGCGAGGATGACGGTGATGATCATGATGATCATGCTAAGTATGATGTTGATCGTGATGATGCTGCTGATGATGATGGTTGACATGCCGATGCTGATGTTAAGTAGGATGCGGATGCCGATGTTGGTGATGATGCTGATAATGATGTTGACGACGACGTCGCGGATAATGATAATGCTGGCGATGATGATGGCATTGGTGATGACGAGGATGCTGATGTTGGCGATGACGATGATGACAATGACGATTATGAGGATGATGATGCTGATGCTGATGACGATGATGATGATGCTGATGATGATGTGGTGATGATGATCATGATGATGGTGACACTGCTGCTGATGACGAGGATGAGGATGAACATGGTGGCGACGATGATGCTGAAGCTGCGATGCCGGTGATGGTGCTGATGATGGTGACGACGGCGTTGATGGTCATGTGCTGATGATCATGCTGCTGATGATGATGCTGATGCTGATGATCATGCTGCTGCTGCTGCTGCTGCTGATGATGATGATGATGATGATGATATTGATGATGATGCGCAGGAGGAGCGGGAGGAGGTGTCGGATGGGGAGCAGAGGGATCAGTGTAAAGCCATGGTCCACCAACGATGTTGCAATACACCCTTCCTCCAAGTTCCCTCTGTGTATGTATCTAACATGGGTTGTTTTCACTTTGTGGGATGCCCCATTGGAAGACAATAATTTGAAAACCGTGAACTGTGCCAAAACAGGTTTCCTGGGACTTCAACACCGCGAACCACCGTGACTGTCGCGCCATGGCAGTTCTACATCGTGCCACAACACCGTTCCTGGGACGCCAACTACCATAATCCTTGAAACTGGTTTGAACTCGTAGGGCGAATGTGTGCGGCGCTGGGGCGGGAGCCACATTTTGAAACAAAACAGCCCTCCACCCGTGAAACTCTTGCAACCGTTCAACGACGAATGTTCGCGGCGCTGGTGCGAGAACCACATGTTGAAAACTAGCAGCTCTCCATCCGTGAAGCTGTTGCAAGCTTTTAAGGCGAATGTGCGCGGCGCTAAGGCGAGAGCCACGTTTCAAAACGACCCGCCCTCCATCCGCGAAGCTGTTGCAGATTTTCAGCGAAATAGTCATAGATGCTGAGGGGATGTCAAGCGAAACGCCCAGCCCGCCCTTTCGATATGCTTCGGAATGAGGCAGGGAGGAGTTATTGTTTAAAAAGCAAGGGATGGAAGAGGGGGGGGAGGCTCAGGATGTAGCGGAGGACGAGGAGGAGGCGCAGGAGGAGGAGGAGGGGCAGGAGGAGGAGGCGGAGGAAGAAGAGCATGTTTAACGACGAGAAGGGGGGGAGCCAAGGAGAGATACACACACATATATATATATAGCCCGCTGAACCCACCATGAACCCTTCATACCTCAAAACCTATATGAATTACTATAGTTTCCCTGCATTTTCGGAGAGCCCCGGCGGGACCTCCCCAGAAGCCCCCCCAAGCCGTTCCCACGTCATCACCATCATCACCATCATGTGTACTCGTCATCACCATCACCTCATCATTATCTTGTGTACTTCACCATCATCATCATCATCATCATCATCATCATCATCATCATCATCACTATCATCATCTGGGATACTCATCATCCTTATCATGATCATCATCACCATGGTCATCGCCGCCGCCACCTCCCGATACTCAACAGGCTCCCTCCCCAAGCAGAACTTGAAAACCCCATTCTACTCCACACCCTCCGTCCACTCCACACCTTCCGTCTGCTCCACTCCACCCGTCTCCAACACACCTCCCGATACTCAACAGGCTCCCTCCCCAAGCTGAACTTGAAAATCCCATGCTACTCCACACCCTCCGTCCACTCCACATCTTCCGTCTACTCCACTCCACCCGTCTCGAACACACCTTCCGATACTCAACAGGCTCCCTCCCCAAGCAGAACTTGAAACCCCATTCTACTCCACACCCCCCGTCCACTCCACACCTTCCGTCTACTCCACTCCACCCGTCTCCAACACACCTTCCGATACTCAACAGGCTCCCTCCCCAAGTAAGTTGAACTTGAAAATCTATGCTACTCCACACCCTCCGTCCACTCCACACCTTCCGTCTACTCCACTCCACCCGTCTCCAACACACCTCCCGATACTCAACAGGCTCCCTCCCAAAGCTGAACTTGAAAACCCCATGCTACTCCACACCCTCCGTCCACTCCACACCTTCCGTCTGCTCCACTCCACCCGTCTCCAAGACACCTCCCGATACTCAACAGGCTCCCTCCCCAAGCTGAACTTGAAAACCCCATTCTACTCCACACCCCCCGTCCACTCCACACCTTCCGTCTACTCCACTCCACCCGTCCTCAACACACATCCCGATACTCTACAGGCTCCCTCCCCAAGCTGACATACATCTCCTACTCTCTCACAGTTTGACTTGCGAGTGTCTCTACCTCTTTGACTCTTTCTCATCTTCCTCTTGTACACGCGCGCGCACTCCAGCACGACGACCCACCGACCCTGTTTTCCTCTTTGAACTTCCACGAGGAAAGCAGGGTTCATGGTGGGTTCAGGGACCTATATATCTATATATATATATATAAATATAGAAGGGCATTTGTATTGCTCTCGTGTGGGCGGGGGGGTAGCCCTTCGGAAGGAGAACTTTTTGAACCCTGGTAGGGGTGACAGGCCCTGTCAGGGCCCGCCGACCAGCCGACCCCTCCTCCTAGGCCAACACGTCCTCTGCGTCAGCCGACTCCGACCCCTGAGCGTGTCGGGCCTTGGCGAGAGTTCGGGCTTCCACAGCTGGCAGAAGGAGGTGGATGAGGAGGGAGGGACAAGATGGATAACTGCTGACGACGATGAGGAGGAGGAGGATTATGATGGTCATGGAATTGGTGATGTGGATGATGCGTACACTGATGATAGTGCTACTGATAGTGATGCTGATAGTGGTATGGTGGTTATGGTGATGGGGAGGGTGACGGCCATGGTGATGATGATGCTGATTATGATGATGATGATGACCATGACGATGACGATGACCATGACGATGGCGATGCTGCTGCTGCTGCTGATGATGATGATGATGAAGTTGACGATGTTGCTGATGATGGGGACGATGACGATGATGGTGAATATGATGCTGATGATGATGATGGCTATGCTGATGCTGATGATGATGATGATGATGATGACGAGGAGGATGATGACGATGCTGCTGCTGCTGATGATGATGGTGATGATGATGATGATAATGATGATGAGGATGATGATGAGGATGATGATGATGCTGATGATGATGATGATGATGATGATGATGATGATGATGATGATGCTAGTGCTGCTGTTGGTGATGCTGCTGCTGATGATGATGCTGCTTGTGGCGGTGATGACGGTTATGATGGGGTGCAGAGGATACTGATTATGGTGGGATGAGTTGGGGGGGTATGCATCTTGACATTTACGTGCAATTCGCGGACGTTTGGATCATTCTTGACGCTTCGCGTCCCCCCACCAGCTATTGCCTCGCGAGCCTGTTGACCAAAAAATATCCCCACTAGCTTTGAGCGCGGCCCGCCCTAGCTCGCTCGGCGTTCGACTCGTCTTCGCGCGCCCGCGGACCAAAAAATATCTCCACCAGCCCGTCCAGAGAGCTGACGGGGGGAGAGAGGAAGGGACACGCACGGTCAAACAGCGAGGGAGGCCGTCCTGGACGGCGTGTTGGGGCCATCTCCGGGCCCATCTTGTCTTGGAGCGGTCTTGAGGCCTCTTGGAGCATCTTGGGAGCCATCTGGAGCTAGCTTGGGCTATCTTGAGCCATCTTGAAGGTCATCTTGGGCTCTCCGAGGCCCCTCGGGGGCCGCTCGGGGGCCTCTTGGGGCCTCTCGGGTGCCTTTTGGAGGCCTCTTGGAGCTTCTTGGGGCGCTCTTTGGGCCCTCTTGGGATCCTCCTGGGAGCCCTGGAGGGCCTCTTGGGGCCATCTTGGAGGCGGTCGGTCAAAAGAGTGAGGGTACTAGATTTGCGTCCCCCCTCGGGGGCCACGATCCTCGTGAGTGGTACCAAAAAACGGCCCTCCCATTGGCAGAAAAAGGAGCCTCCGACATATCGCGACCCCTTCCCAAGAAACCCTCAGGGAGGGGAGGGGGAGGGTTCCCCTCCCCGAAGGGAAGAGGGGTTGTGGAAGAGGAGAGAGACCCTCCTTACACCACCTGTCGCTCAAAGGGCTGGTGGGATTGTGTGGGTACCATTTTCAAAGGGATCGCACGCAGCATCAGCGCTCTTGCAATACATCTCGTGCACCTGTTCGTAGCTATGATCATATACGCAGCGACGGGAAGGCAGGGGCGCATGTCGTCGTATTCTCTTGCAGGCGGACTTCCTCCCTCCCTCCGTGCACACCGTTCTTTAGCAATGCTGTTAATCGCTGACCCTGCTCCCTTCTACATGCTCAGTCATACATTTGTTTGAAGTATTATCGGTTTGACCTTGACAGCCCAGCCCTCCGTCATGACTCAGATGCCAAAGACGAATTCGTTGCCCCCCCCTCCCTCCTGCTTCCCCCCCCACCGCCTCCCTGTGCTCACAATCCTCCTCGCTCTCCTCAGCCTTCGCATCCTCCTTCTTTTCCTTCTCCACCTTCTCCACCTCATTATCCTCCCTCCTCTTCCTCCCTTCTCCTCTATCCTCCTCCCTTCTCCTACCTCGTCCTCTCTCCTGCTTCCTCCTCCTCCCCTCCTTTCCTGCTCCTCCTGCTCGTCTTGCTCCTGCCGCTTCTGCTGCTGCTGCTCCTCCTCCACTTCCTCCTCTCTCGCCTCCTTCTCCCCCTGCCACGCCCCTCCCCTCCCCATTACCACTATCATCACCACAACCACCATCATACTCACCACCAGCATCATCACCACAACTATCATTACCACCATCATCACCACCATCACCACCACCATCATTACTATCTTACCCATTGGCATCGTCATCATCATCATCACCACCATCATCATCATCATCATCATCATCAACACCACCCCCCATCAACAGTGTCATCGTCATACTCACCATCACCGCCACCATCAGTGTCATCATCATCACCACCGTCATCATCGCCATCACCGTCATTATCATAATCATCATTATCATCATCCACATCATCACAATCACCACCATCACTATCATCATCATTACCACCATCATCATTATCATCATCATCATCGTTATCGACAGCATCATCATCATCATCCACATCAGCATCACCATCATCATCGTCATCGACATCATCATCATCATCATCCACATCATCATCACCATCAGCATCATCGTCGTCGTTGCCACCACTTTATCATCTATAGTATCATCATCATTGTTATTTCCATCATGGTCAGATTGATCATCATCATCACCATCACCATCACCATCACCACCACAATCGTAGTCGTCGCCGTCGTCGTCATTATCGTTATCATCGCCACCAGCATCACCGCCACCATCAACACCATCATCAGCAGCAACATTAACGTCATCAACATGGGTGGCATCAGTGTCATCATCGTCATCATCGTCATCATCAGCATCATTATTATTATCATCATCACCACCGGTATCACGATGATGCTGATGCTGACAATGACGATGACGACGATGATGCTTTTGCTGCTGATGATGATTCTTCTTCTTCTTCTCATTATTATTATTATCATTATTATCATCAACACTATTATTATAATCATTATTATGATTATTCTTATCATTTTTACTAATAATATGAGCCTTAGTATAATTATGATCATGATGCTGCTGATAATGATTAATACTTTGATGATGATGATGATGATGGTGATGATGATGATGATGACGAGGATGATGACGATGGTGGTGATCATGATGCATTTGATGATGATGATGATGATGATGGTGATGATGATGATAATGATGATGATGATAATGATGATGATGATGATGATGATGATGATGATGATGATGATGATGATGATGACGATGACGATGATGATGATGATGATGATGATGATGATGAAGAAGAAGAAGAAGACGAACATGATTATGAAGATGATGATGCTGCTGCTGATGATGATGATGATGATGCTGATGAGTATGATGATGATCAGCATCATCATCAGCATGATCATCAGCATTGTCGTCACCATCCTCATCAGCACCATCACCAGCGTCTGCTCCCTCTCGTCGCCCTCCTCCTCCTTCTCCTCCTTCTCCTCGCCGGCGTCGCTCTCTTCTTCCGCCTTCTCCGCCCCGTGCCCCTCTCCTCACCCCCTCGTCCTCTCGTCGCACCGCGGCTCGAGCCTGGGCGTGTCCCAGCCTGGGGCGGAGTCCGGTCGGACTCCGCGGGCGGCAGCGTCCCCCCCCCCCCCCCCCCGGTCGGGAGGCAGCCTCTGGCACCAAGGCGCGGGCCCCGCGCGACCGGGGCTCAGAGCAGCCCCCGGCGCGCGCAGGCGGAGTTCGGGGTTCGGGGTTTTCGGACCTTCTCGTCGGTTCGCTGCCGCTCTCCAGCCTCGGGGTGCGTTCCAGCGGCTTCTGCCTCGCCGAGAGCGTTCTCGGGGCATGCCCGGGTCGTCCAGACGGCCGCTGTTGGCCCAGGTCGTGACGCGAGAGCCATACGACGAGGATATGTTTTGGGGGATGGGTTCAGGAGGGGATGCGTCGATCCCCAATCGCCCATGAATCGTCCATGGGAGCCTGATAGCCTACCCCGCCCAGGCACGTGCGGGTTCGCTATCGGGAGCCTATCGCCGAAGCGCGCGTCGGCGCGACCTGCGCAGCTTCATCCATGATGGTGATGATGATGATGATGATGATGGTGGTGGTGGTGGTGGTGGTGATGATGATGATGCTGATGTTGCCGCTGGTGATGATGGTGGATGGTGATGGTGATGATGATGAAGATGCCGATGGCGATGACGATGGCGATGCCTATGACGATGCTCCTGCTGCTACGGCTGATGATGAGGATGATGCTGATGCTAATGACGGACGATGACGATGATGGTGATGATGCTGATGCTGATGATGACGATGATGCTGCTGCTGGTGATGATGCTCATGATGATGATAGTGATGATGATGACTATGACGTTATTGATGGTGATAGTGGTGGTGATGATGATGACGATGATAATGATGATGCTGCTGATGATGATTGTGATGGTGATGGTGATCTTGATGAGGATGATGGTGGTGATGATGACGATGACGATGATGATGATGATGCTGATGATGATGATAATGATTATGGTGATAATGGTGATGGTGACGGTGATGCTTGTGGTGATGAGGATGTTGGTGGTGATGATGATGGCGACGATGATGATGATGATGCTGATAATGATGATGATGGTGATGCTGCTGATGATGATGATGGTGATGGCGATGTTTATAGTGATGTGGATGATGGTGGTAATGTTTCGACGACGATCATGATGATGCTGATGCTGTAGTTGATGATGATGATGATGATGATGATGATGATGATTATTACGATGATAATGATGATGGGGATGATGATGATGATGATGATGATGATGATGATGATGTTACCGCCGTTTCTAATGATGGTGATGATGATCATGCCAGTTGCAAAGACGGTGATGGCGACGGGCATGGCGATGATGACGATGACTGCGGGTACCTACGATGTTGATTATAACGATGACGATGCAGGCGATGTTGAGGATGATGCTGATGATGATGATGATGACGATGCTGATGCTGATGCTGCTGATGATGATGCTGATGACGATGATGATGATGCTGATGATGATGCTGATGATGATGATGATGATGGGGATGATGATGACGGTGGTGGTGATGGGGGTGATGATGATGATGATGATGATGATGATGATGATGACGATGACAGTGGTGGTGATGATGATGGTGGTGACGACGACGATTAATCTTACGGTGCTGATGCTGCTGATGACTATGCTGATGATGTTGCTGCTGCTGGTGATGATTGTTGATGAGGGTTGTGGTGCTGGTAGCGGTGATGATGGCAATGAGCGGGTTGAGATGATGAGATGGATCACACACACCAGATACACTATCTGCCAACAGCGAGTGAAGTATCGTACGTTCCCCGCGAGGGCCAGGCCGCTGTGCAGGCACGCCTCGGTTTGGTTGTTGCCCTTCTCCTGTAACGAAATCTCACTCCTTTTAGCTTCTCGTCCCGCTGATGGTGCAGGACCATGACAGCTCAGCAGGTGGAGAGTTGGCTGGGCAAGCTCGTCGTCTGGATGTTCGCCGAAAGTAAAACCTCAATTTTTTGATGTCTCTCGCGCTCTCTTGAAAGACGTCAGTGGCGTACTAGTTCTCGCAGTTCGGCATGTCATCGCCAGGCTCCACATGATTCTAGTCGTCTGGTATACGTGGCAACTCATAAGGGATGTCTTCACACTCGAGCTGCTCTCCTGCTCCTTTATTCTCCGTCAGGTTTACCGCGGTCATGCCTCCTTTGGCACCAGGCTCACTGAATGCGCTCATCCGCTCACCCTTAGTCGCATGGACAAGGGGAAGAGTACGAAAGCCTCTCTTCTTGGTGCTAATCTTGGTGTTTCCCAGTCTGATCGTAGCCATGTGTGCTTGTGTGAGGCGCTTTCCTTCCTGGTGTGCGTCATTTTTTGCGGCGATTGCGTGACAAATCCTTGCTCGTGCCTGTCGTCGTACCTTTTCCACATTCTTTTGATATGGTGCGAAGCTGATCTGCAACTTGCTCTTTTGTCTAAGTGGTAGCCCAAGTAGCTTCTCGAGGAGCCTGCCGTTGTTCGAGCACTGCCAGGCGCACCTCTCTTGCTTCACGGTCACTGCTGTCCGCAAAGCGTAGCTCCTCGGGCGTACCTCCGCTCAGCATGCACCGACTGCTGCTCCACGTAGTCCAAGAGCGCACGTGGTGGCTGCTTTAAACTGGGTGCCACCAATGTTTTCTGTTATGCACGCGTTCAGGCTCGAGAGAAGTTAGTGCTCCTTATCTCCATTCCGCATGGCGTGGACGAGTGTGTCCCTGTCCCCGCTGGATAGCGGCTTGATCTTCACAAGTGGCCCGCTAGTCGTACATGCTGCGGCGAAGGTCTCTGTCGGGTATGGCCAGTAGTCTTCGTCCAAGCCGCTGCAGCGGCCTGGCTTCCGCGTGCACCTCTTTCCAGAAAAGTTGGCACATGATGTAGTCGATTCTCGGTGTTTCTCCACTGTTGTCGAGCCACGTTGGGTCCTGCGGTGTCATTGCAGGAGGTCGTGGGCTGCCTCTCTGCAGGGCTCCTCGCACCTGCGCCCCTGCTGCCCGGTGCGCCAGGCGCTTTTGTGACGCACCTCCCGGGGCCGCCTACGATCCGATTCGATGCGGATCGATTCGCGGGCTCGAGCCGCTATTTTGATTCGATTCGATTCGGCTCGATTCGCCGACATCGGCCGGGACTAGCCATAGCCAGGCGCGGCGATCCGATTTCGATTCGATTCGGGGTGATCCGCTGGCGATCCGATCCGTCCCCGATCCGATCCGATTTCGCGAGTCGATCCAGCTCAGGCCTGCCTTCTTCGCTGATAACCTAGTGTCTCACGTACTCCCCCTGATTGCGGAAGGCGATGCCGTCGTTCAGATCCGTGAGGATGAATGGTAGCGTTGAGTGCGGGTTGTGCTGCTGAACGTTCTCGACCCATTCGGTCATTTGCGAGCACGTCTCCCTGCAGTGCGCACCTGCCTTGGCGCTGTGGGGGCGCGGGGGGAAGTACATGACGATGGCGGTGATAGCCAGCATGCCGTTCTTGCAGCTCGCCGTCACGACACGGCCCTGCGGATTCGCGGGAGTAATTAGCGAACACCCTTGGATCTGATGTTCGTTTAACCTCATGCCCGTGAGAATAAACACTAGGGGATAATAAAGTTCGGGGTTCAGGGAGAGATAATAAAAGTAGCCCAGCAGACCTCAGCATAATCTCGCGAAGTGAGAGATGATCAAGAGGAGACCAAGCCGAGCACGTTTTGAGACATCCTTGGCGTTTAGTTTTCATAGAAATATCCTCAACAATGGCTTATCTCTCATGAACATTGTTTTTTGTAAGTGCTCGTGTAGGGTAGCTCATGTGCCTCAATTTCCATGGATAATCAACCCCAGAGATAAACAAGTTCAGGCGAGCGTGGGGACAGAGAGAAATATAAAAGAAGAAGAATACAGTAGAATAATAATAAGAAAGAAGAAGAGGATAATAAGAAGAGGACGAAGAAAGGAAACATCCAAAGTTCCAAATCTATCAATTTTAATTTACAAGCGCTTTATGAACATTGATTTTTTTAAGTGCTCGTGTAGGGTAGCTCATGTGCTTCATTTTCCATGGATAATCAACCCCAGGGATAAAAAAGTTCAGGCGAGCGTGAGGACAGATAGAAATATAAAAGAAGAAGAGGAAAGTAGAAGAATAATAAGAACATTGCTCGTTTCGTTTGAGTCTGCCTCCCAAAATTATTGGTTTCGCTTGACACATCCTGAAAAAGTGTGATCGCTTCGCTTGATGTTGCTATATCAACATCGCTTGATGTTGCTATCTCAACATAGCGTTTCGAGGTGATAATGAAGTTCGGCCTCAGCGCTCGCCGCCCAATTTGAATTTTGTATAGGGCGACGATAATCAACTCTAAACACTGAAGGGGGGGGGTCCCTTTATTATCATCGGCATGCGGTTATCTGCCTCCCCTGCAAGAGGCGACAGCCAGCTATATTGTCAGTGTGTTCTCCAGTTTCCCAGCCTGCTGCAGCAGGCGGACGTCCATGCGCGTAGCCAGGGGGAGCTTTGGCCTCTGCGCCGACGAATGCCATCACGTCAAAATGAGCAGTCTCATCTGCGATACCCTCTGCCCTTCCCCCCCGCGCCGACCGCGGGCCGAAGATCCCAACGAGCAGTGCCAGAGCCCTGGCACGCCTGCCAGCGAGGCCGCACGCGGTCGCGTCAGCAGCCCGCGTCGCCGGACCACCGCACGAAACGAGTGCGCCGAGCAAGGACACGGAAAAGACGAATACGCGCAACGCGACAAGGAAGACGAACGGAAAAAAGGGGGAGAGGGGGAGGGGGAGGGGGAGAGGGAGGGGGAGGGGAGAAGGGAGAGGGGGAGGGGAGAAGGGGAAGACGAAGGACGAGTGCGCCGAAAAGTGTGAGACGAACGGAAAAGACGAGTACGCGCAACGCGACAAGGAAGCGGAGAGAAGCCGGGCGGCGCGCACGACCAGCAATCGTGGAGCCGCACGGCGTGCCAGACCACGGGCACGAATGGCATAGCAGGGCTGGGGCGCACGTCTGGCGGCGAGGCAGACAAGAGGAGGAGGAGGCGGAGGAGAAGGCTGAGGCGGAGGAGGAGAAGGATGCGGAAGCGGAGGCGGGGGCTGAGGCGGAGGCGGAGGCTGATGAGGATGATGCTGATGATGATTTTGCTGCTGCTGATGATGCTGATGATGATGCTGATGGCCACGGCGACGACGACGATGCTGCTGCTGGTGGTGACGATGCTGTTTCTAATGATGATGATGATGCTGCTGCTGATGATGATGATGCTGATGATGATGCTGTTGATTATGATGCTGATACTGGTGGTGGTGGTGATACTGATGACGATGGTGATGCTGATGAGACTGTTAGTCAAGATGATGCTTGTGGTGCTGTTGGTGGTTCTGTTGCTGCAGAAAATTAATACAACGACGACGATGATTATGATGACGCTGATGGCGATGATGATGGTGATGATGATGATGATGATGATGATGATGATGATGATGTTGGTGATGCTGCTGCTGATGATGATGGTGATGATCGTGATGTTGGTTGTGATGATGCTGATGATGACGGTGATGATGATGGCGAGGATGATGACGGTGATGGTGCTGCTGGTGCTAATGATGTTGATTCTGATGATTGTGGTGATGGTACTGATGCTGATGAGGATGACGAGTTCGACGATGTTGATTCTGTTGCTGCTGCTGCTGATGATGATAATCCGTAAGGGCTTCGCCCCCTGCCGCCGGCCCCCTCTCTCGGAGAATGGGCCATGGAAGAGCGAAGTCATGAGGCTTTGGCTTCGCCGTGAAGCAGTGTCGGGACTTGTTTGTTTTTCGACCCTGACCCTACGGATCTGCGTGAGGGGTGCCGCCGAATTTCAGAAATGTAGCAAATCCCTTGTGTTTTTGGACCCTGACCCTACGGATCTGCGTGAGGGGTGCCGCCGAATTTCAGAAATGTGGCAAATCCCTTGCGCTTTTGGACCCTGACCCTGCCGATCTGTGTAAGGGGTGCCACCGGATTTCAGAAATGTAGCAAATCCTTGGTGTTTTTGGACCCTGACCCCGTCGATCTGCATGAGGGGTGCTGCCGAATTTCAGAAAAGTGGCAAATCCCTTATGTTTTTGGACCCTGACCCATCTGCGTGAGGGGTGCCGCCGAATTTCAGAAATGTGGCAAATCCGTTGTCTTTTTGGACCCTGACCCTGCCGATCTGCTTGAGGGGCGACACGGAATTTCAGAAATGTGGCCAATCCTTTTTGTTTTTGGACCCTGACCCCGCCGATCTGCGTGAGGGGTGCCACCGGATTTCAGAAATGTGGCAACTCCCTTGTGTTTTTGGACCCTGACATCGCCGATCTGCGTGAGGGGTGCCGCCGAATTTTAGAAGTGTGGCAACTCCCTTTTGTTTTTGGACCCTGACCCTGCCGATCTATGTGAGGGATGTGCGAATTATGAAAATGTGGCAAATCCCCAGTGTTTTTTGACCCTGACCCCGCCGATCTGCGTGAGGGGTGCCGCCGAATTTCAGAAATGTGGCAAATCGCCTGTGTTTTTGGACCCTGACCCCGCCGATCTGCGCGAGGGGTGTCAATTTCTACCCACCCCAGCGATTCAGACAATACGATTTGGGCGTGGTAGAAATGCCCGTTTTGGGCCTCCCCCCTCTCGCGCGGTCCATCAACAAAGCACAGTAAGCAGCAAGAAGTCAACACGGAACAGTAAGCAGCAAGAAGCAGAACTGTAACAGTGGAAACTGGAAGCTGCAACTGGTACAGGAAACTGCGAACCTTAGGCCTATAGCCTGGTGTCCCCACAGGGGGGCCGGCGGATAATGGTGCTGATGACGATGGTACTGATGCTGATGATGCTGATGCTGGTGATGCTGCTGCTGCTGATGATGATGGTGATGCTGATGATGCTGATGATGACGTATGATGGCGTGTGATGATGATGCTGGTGATGATGATGCCGATAACGATGATGCTGCTGCTGGTGCTGCTGATGATGGTGCTGCTGATGAAATTGATGATGCCATTGTTTATGATGCTGCTGCTGATGCTGCTGATGTTGATGATGATGATGATGAGGAGGAGGAGGGGGAGGAGGATGGGGAGGGGGATGCTGATGATGATGATGATGATGCTGACACTGCTGATGATGATGGTGATGATGATGATGGTGATGCTGCTGCTGATGATGATGATCGTGATGATCGTGATGATGATTGTGATGATGCTGATGATGATGGTGATGATGATGGTGGGGATGATGACGGTGATGGTGCTGCTGGTGCTAATGATGCTGATGCTGCTGATGCTGCTGCTGCTGCTGATAACGATGATGCTGATGGCGATGATGCTGACGATGATGATGATGATGCTGATGATGATGCTGACGATGATGATAATGCTACTTATGCTTTTGCTGATTATGATGAACATGATGATGCTGATGTGGCTGATTCTGATGATGCTGCTGATGATGCTGCTGCTGATGATGATGATGTGAGGATGAGGATGAGGAGGATGAGGAGGAGAAAGATGAGGAGGAGAAAGATGCTGAGGAGGAGGAGGAGGAGGGAGAAGAGGACGAGGAGGAGGAGGACGAGGAGGCTGATGATGCTGATTATGATGATGATGGTGGTGGTGGTGATGATGCCAATGCTGCTGATGATGATGATGCTGATGCTGCTCATGATGATGATGATGATGATGATGATGATGATGATGATGATGATGATGATGATGATGATGATAGTGGTCATGATACTGATGACAATGATGAGTCGGATCATGATGATGATGTTGCTGCTGACGATGATGATGACGTTGATGATGATGATGATGCTGATGATGATGATGATGATGATGATGATGGTGATGATGATATTGGAAATCATGATGCTTAAGATGATGATGCTGATGATGTTGATGTTGATGTTGTTGATGATGCTGATGATGATGATGATGATGATGATGATGATGATGATGATGATGATGATGATGATGATGATGATGATGATGATGATGATGATGATGAGGAGGAGGAGGAGAGGAGGAGGAGGAGGAGGAGGATGATGATGATGATGATGATGATGAGAGGAGGAGGAGGAGGAGGAGGAGCAGAGGAGGTTGAGGAGGAGGCGGAGGAGGAGGAGGAGGAGGAGGAGGAAGGAGGGGTATAATGAGGCGGCGGTGGAGGAGGAGGAGGAGGAAGAGGAGGAGGAGGAGGAGGAGGAGGAGGAGGAGGAGGCGGGGGAGGAGGAGGAGGAGGAGGAGGAGGAGGAGGAGGAGGAGGAGGAGGAGGAGGAGGAGGAGGAGGTGAGGAGGAGGAGGAGGAGGAGGAGGAGGAGGAGGAGGAGGAGGAGGAGGAGGAAGAGCAGGCAGCCCACAAACCCTGTGGAACGTTGGACGGCCCTGGGGCGTCTCAAGGTTTCGAGGTTTCTAAGGGCATTCTTCACGATCCGCATCTTCCTGATCCTCCTGATCCTTATCCTTGTCCCCCTCCTGCCCCTAATCCCCCTCTTCCTCTCCATTTTCCCCTGCTTGTGTCCCTCGTCTACCTTTCCCCTTCTTGGCCTCCCCATTCCTTCTTCGCCCACATCTCGCTCCTCCCCCCCTCCGTCTCCGACCTCCGACCTGCTCTTCCTGAAGGAGGGGGTGGAGCGGGAGAATGGGGAGGAGGAGGAGGAGGAGGAGGAGGAGGAGGAGGAGGAGGAGGAGGAGGAGGCGGAGGAGGAGGAGGAGGAGGAGGAGGAGGAGAAGGAGGAGGAGGAGGAGAAGAAGGAGAGGAAGGATGAGAAGGAGAAGGAGGAGGAGGTGGAGGAGGAGAAGGAGGAGGAGGGAGGAGGAGGAGGAGGCGGAAGACGACGATGACGTTGGCGTCGGCGACGGCGCCGCGGGCCGGCTCGTCGGTCGAGTGGCCGATCGGGAGGAGGATCGGGGGCCCGATCTTGTTGGGGCTGGTGGGGGATTCTCAGAGTAGACAAGCCCTATCCTTCTCCTCCTCCTCCTCCCTCCTCCTCTTTCTCCTCCTCCTCCTCCTCCTCCTCCTCTCCTCCTCCTCCTCCTCCTCCTCCTCCTCGGGTCGCCTACGGCCCCCGGGGGAAGCCGTGCACGCTGGGCCCCGCCGCCACGGCGGGCCCCCCTCACCCCGGTGCGCCCCCCGCTCGCGATCATGATGGTCCCGTCTCTTTAGAGGGCACACCCACCAGGTATCTTAAGAACCTGAAGAATCTGGACGGGGCACTGGGCGTTCTCGGTTCTCTTGGGCCTCTTTGAGCTCGTAGGGTTGTCGTGTCCTTGGGCCTGGGTTGCTGTTTCAGACAGCGCTTCGAGTGGAGCCCATCTCCTTAGCCAAGCGTTTTCTTAGCCCTGAGAAGGGGCGTAGAACGGCCAGAAGGAAGACCCACACGGACCTCGGAGGGCTACACAGATCGGCCACTGCGCCACAGCACTCGTGCAGCTCTGCTGCCCTCTGGCCTGGCCGGGGGATGTCTTTGTGTCCCGACCCTCCTGTGTTGGGTTCTCGTTTTGAGTAGAGCGCTGCGGTCGCACACCCGCCTCCTCCTTCACCCCCTCCTCTCCTCCCCCCCCCCTCGCCCTGCCTCCTCCTGCGCTGCTCCCTGGCTGGGTGGGTGGCTGCGATCTGCGCAACCGTCGCCACTCTCGTCTGGGCGACTGCGAGCTGTGCAACTGTCGCTACGTTCGGGGGCTCCTGGGAGGCACGGCGGAGTCGGGGGGTACGCGGACCCAGCCGGGACCTCGCAACTCCTGGGTGGTTGCGAACGGCGCAGCTGTCGGCAGGGTAGGGGAGCACGCGCAGCAGGCCGAGGCCTCGCGGCTCCCTGGGGCACTGCGAGCTGCGCGACGGTCGCCGTGCTCCTGGGCTCCGCGGAGCGTGGGAGCACGCGCCAGGAGGAGGAGGAGGAGGAGGAGGAGGAGGAGGAGGAGGAGGAGGAGGAGGAGGAGGAGGAGGAGGAGGAGGAGGAGGAGGAGGAGGGGGAGGAGGAGGAGGAGGAGCACCCGGCCGAGGCCTCGCAGCTCCCCGGGGAGGCTGCGGACTGCGCAGCCGTCGCCGCTCTCGTGGCCCTCCCGGGAGGCCCAGCGCGGAGCAAAGGGGGGCCGCGCGCGCCCTGGCCGAGACCTCGCCGGCTCTCTGGGCGACTGCCGTGTGCACCACGGGGGCCACTCCTGCGGGCTCCCGGGGGGTCCAGCGGAGCTGGGTCCGCGCGCGGCCCGCCGAGGCTCCCGCGGGCTGCGGGGAGGTCTCGCGGGTCGGGGGCCGCGCGCACCCACTGGAGATCTCCCTTCTCTTTTTAGCATGCTGGGGGCCATGCAGCTCTCGCCACTTTCGTGGGCTCCTGCGAGGTCCAGTAGCGTCGGGGGCCACGCGGATCCAGCCGAGGCCTCGCGGCTCCCTGGTCGGTTGCGAGCTGCGCAATTGTCCCCGCTTTCGTGGGCTCTTGGGAGGCACGGCGGAGATGAGGGCAGCGCTCATCGTTCACACGTGGCGATGTGTTCTCTTGTGTGGGGCGTTCACACAAATCTTCGCCTTGCACGGAGAAGGGGTGGGGTACGTCTCGGGTAGTCTTGCTGCTGTCAGGGACTCGAGCTGAGCGGGAGGCGCCGCCAGTTCTGACCCACCACCACGCTTCGGCGCGACATGCTAATCTTCAGTCGGCAATGCCCCTCTACAGGAGCAATCTTATAAATAGAGTCCAAAGACAGTCTGGGGACGATTTTTCGATTATGCTTTGACGATTTTAGATGGTTTTTGTTTGACTCTTTTAATTCTTCCTCCAACATCCGCCTGTAGGAGCACATGCCCGACCTAACGCAAGTCACATCCCAGTTCCAGGCATCAGCGTCTTGAGTGTTTCCAAGCGTCCTGCCCTCCGTAGCCGAGCGACACGCCATCCGCTTGCACGGCGCAGCGTGTCGCCGGGGCCGTCGCCGCGAGACCCCGAGCAAAAGTTCCTGACCGTAGGGGAGGGCCTCCTCCTCCTCATCCTGGGGGTGCACCTGGTCCTTGGAGGGGCGGGACCATGCTTCCCAGCTGAGGCCACGCCCGCGCAGCCGGCATGTACGACAGCGACTTTGTCGCCTCAGACCTGACGCAGGCGATCGTCCTAGCAGGAGTGCGTCATGATGAGACCCTGCAGACTTTCGAGGAAGGCCCCAAGAGACGCTCACGTTGGTCGGAGTGCAAAGTAGCCAAGCGCGGCAAGCGATGGGGCCTCCCGGACGATAAGCCATACAAGCCGCTGTGCTACGTGGATTTGCCCATGGGTCTCACGGAGAAGGAGATCGACCAGTTTTTGCGCGAGCAGCGGCTCGAGGACCTCCACCGCAAGATCCAGGCCCACGAGCTCGAGGACATGGACCCCGACATTCGCGCTCCCTCACCACCTCCAGTCTACGATAAGGCAGGGAATCGTTTGAATACCAGGGACATGCGCATCAGGAAGGCCATGACAGCCGAGTACAATCGTCTCATTAGGTACATGATCAAGCACGTCGACGGCTACCTGCCACCCGTGGATTGGAAGCCGGCCAAGCTGCTGAAGAAGATCATCATCCCCATCGAGAAGTTCCCTCAGGCACCGTTCATGGGAGTCATCATCGGGCCACGCGGCGTCAACCACAAGCGGCTCCAGGAGACTACGGGGTGCAAGATCTTCATCCGCGGCCGAGACATCGGCGACAAGTGGCAGAGTGACGAGGAGGCAGCCATGCCCCAGCACGTGCACATCGAGGGGGACACCGAGGAGCAGATCCTGTCCGCGGAGCGGCTCATCGAGCCCCTGCTGAACCCGGAGAGCCCGGAGTTCGAGTACGCCAGGACTCAGGGGGGAAAGATCTGGTGCACTCGCTCCGTGCCTGTGCACTCTCTGTACTCGCTCATTTCGTCCTGTCTCCTCGCTTCTCTTCTCTCGGTCTCTCCCATGCGCACACAGCACACGCAGCACGTGCATGCGTATACATATGTACCCACACCTGCGCGCCTATGAACACATTCATGCATATTTGCGTTCGCATGCCCACCAACGTTTACACACGACGGACGTGGGCACCTTCTTTTACACACATATGCGTGCCCTTCTATTGGAGTGCATACATCCAGCTCGCGTGTAGGCCCACGCACGCACATTCATGCACACGCACGTGCTATGTGCATGCGCATCTATGCAATCATGAGCGTGTACACCCACACTCGGACACGCGAAACTGTTCACAGCCACTTGCCAGTATATACGCACACACATATACACATACAAGTGTACTCTTGCACATGCATCTACACACATTCTTAACGATTCGCGTATACCCATCAGCCCATCCAGGAACGATCTCAAGGGGATCTGCCCTTATCGGGGGAGCGGGGCATACTTTGGAGAGCTCTGGGAGCCTCTGTTGGCCAGAGGCCTCTTGTGTGCTTCTCGGAGTCTTTTGTCATGTCTCCCGTAGCTTTTTTTCGGGCCTCTCGGGCGCCTCTTGGGGCCCTCTTGGAAGCTCTCCTAGGAGCGCTTCGGGCCGTCTCGGAACCGTCTTGGAGGCCGTCGATCATAGAGGGGGGGGGGTACGCCGCTGGTCAGCCCCGCCCCCCCCAGCAGACCAACATTGGCCCACAACCTAAGGCCCATCAATGACGTTGGTTCTGTCGCTCAGGCCGTCTTGGACGCTCTCACTACCTGCACATCCCCCCCGTCCAGACCCACTTTTTGCGTCGGCGGCTAGGCGGAGTGACTGCGCTCGCGAAGTCGTCCAGGCCCACACGAAGCCAAGTTCCCAGCAGGAGTCCCGCAGGCTGTCTCGCTCACTCCCACCCGCCCTCCCACTTCACAAGCAGCACCCGCTTCTTATTCTAGGCAGGGGCCGCCATCGACAACCATCGGAAACCATTGCGTGGCTCACCAGGTGCGCCACATTGGTCAATCTGCCGACCCCCCCGCCATCCGTGTCCAAGCAGTGCGAAGTGATGGCGGGTTTGCTTGTTTCGATCTGCCGCGCCCCCACCGTCCCTGGCAGAGTGCACTTTGCATTTTTTCCCAAACCTCCTGTGTGTTCGGGTCCTCGTTTTGAATTTCTCACCTCGCCTCCTCCCCCGCCTCCCTCCGTTTCCTCTTCATCAGTAGTATCACGTATCACCATCATCACCACCATCATCAGTATTATTTTTATTATTATTATTATTATTATCATCATCATCATCATCATCATCATCATTCTTGGCATCATCATCATCGTTATCGGCATCCACATCAGCATCACAATGATTATCGGCGTCATCATCAGAATCCTCATCATCAGCAGTATCATCATCAGCATCGTCGTCGTCGTAGTCATCGTCACCACCACAGGTATCGTCATAATCATCGTCATCACCATAATCATCATTCGCATCATCATCCTCATCATCATCATCATCATCATCAGCATCATCATCATCATCATCATCATTATCACCAGCATCATTATCATCACCATCATCAACAACACCCCATCATCACCCTCGTCATCATCAGCATAACCATCGTCCTCATCACCATCATCACCCGCATCATCCTTACCATCATCATCACCACCATGATGATGATGATGGTGATGATCATCATCAGCATCATTATCAGCATTCTCGTTATCATCATTGTCATCGTCATCATGTTTTGATATCTTTCTTACTATTGTAACTCTTATTGCGATTATTATGGCGGTTCCTCGTGTTACTATCATTCTCATTCTCATTATCCGTGAGGGCTTCACGCCCTGCCGCCGGCCCCCTTTCTCGGAGAATGGGCAATGCAAGAGAGAAATCATGAGGCCTTGGCGCCGCCGTGAAGCAGCGTCGGGACTTCACGCGAAGACGATGGGTAATCGGGAAGACACATTGAGATTCTGATGATGTTGTTGAATTTGGTATTGTATTTCGAGGGTTTATGGCTTCGGATTCGCGAGTAGCGCGTAATTTGCGAGGGTTTATGGCTTCGAAGTCGCAAATTCTAGACGCTTCGCGTATCCCCACCAGCCCGTCCAGAAACGACGCCCAGGCGAGTAGAGGGTCGTCCTGAGGGGCTTTTCGGCGTCTTGGGTGCCTCGGGGGGGCCTCTGTGGGCCGTTCGGGATCCTTTGGGGCCTCCTGGGGGCCTCTTGGGGCCTCTTGGGGCCATCTTGGGGCCTTTGGGGGCCTCCTGGGCGCTTCTTGGGGCCATCTTTGCCCCCTCAGGAGGCCACCGAGGCCTCTGGGAGCACCTTGGGCGCCTCTGGGGGGTCTCTTGGGGCCTCTTGGGGGTCTCTTGGGGGCCTCCTGGGGGCCTCTTGAAGGCCCTGCTGGGGCGCTCTTGGGGCAATGTTGGAGGACATCGGCCAACGAAGTGGGGTTCCCTAATTACAGCCCCCCCCCCAGGAGCTCCAGAAATCGCTTCCTGGACCTCTCTTGGATCGCTCTCGGAGCGCTCGTGGCCGCTCTTGGAGCCATCCTGAGGCTCTCTTGGGCCCCTCTTGGAGCTATCTTGAGCCATCTTGGAGCCATCTTGACGCGTCGGATGTGCATCGCAAGCGAAACAGTGAGAACACCAAAAACATTGATTTTCCCTAGGGTTTTGAAGCATTTTGGCTTCTTGGATGCATCCTAATGATGCTCTTGTGGGCACTTGGAACCGTATTGGGGACTTCTTGGAGCGTCTTGGAACATCATGGGGACCATCTTGAGGCATCTTGCGCTATCTTGAGCCATCTTGGAGGTCATCTTGAGCTCCCTGAGGCCCTCTTGGAGCCGTGTTGGGCCGTCTTGGACGCTCTAACTACCCGCGGTCCCCCCTGTCCAGGTCAGTGGGGAGGGGGTAGGGGGAGGGGTAAACCCCTCCCCGAAGGGGAAGAAGGAGGGGTGGAAGAGGAAACGCTCTAAACCACCGACGCCCAGAGGGCTGGTGGGATATAGTGTAATTTAGGAAGGTCTATGGCTTCGGAGACGCGAGTATTGTGTAAGCTACAAGGGTTTATGGCCTCGGACACGCGATTATTGCGTAACTTGGAAGGTTTATGGTTTCGGGGTCGCACATGTTGCATCATTTATGCAGGTTCATGGCTTCGGAGACGCGAATCTTGTTTAATTTGCAAGGGTTTATGGCTTGGGGGGCGCGACTATCAGGTGATTTACGAGCGTTCGGGGACGCAAGTATTCTATATTTTGCGAGTGTTTATGGTTTCGGGGTCACGAAAGTGGCGTATTTTGCAAGGCTTTATGGCTTCGGGGATTCGAGTATTGCGTAATTCGCAAGGGGGTATTACCTCGGGGACGCGACTATCGCGTAATTTATGAGGGTTTATGGCCTCGGGGGCGCGAATTTAATGTATTTTTACGTGTCCCACGCACCCCAGGAATTAAGAGCACCCGATTCGGGCGTGGTAACTTGGTTCCTTCTCGGCTCCCCTCCCCTCGCGCGGTCCGTCAACACGGAACAGTTAGCAGCCAGAAGCAGAATTGTAGCAGTGGAAACTGGAAATTGGAACTGGCACAGGGAACAGCAAACCTTCGTCCTACAGCCTGGTGGTTTCACAAGGGGGCCGGCGGATTATCATTATAAACATTACTCGTATAATTCTTCTTATGCTTTTAGTAGTGTCAATCTTGTATTCGTTGTTGTTATGATTACCAGCATCGCCACCATCAGCATCACCATCATCAGCATCATCATCATCGTCATCATCGTCATCACCATCATCAACGCCGTCATTAACATAATCACCATCATCTTCACCATCATCATCGTCACCATCACCATCACCATCACTACCACCACCATAATCATAATCATCATCAGCATCGTCATCATTATCACCACCATCGTCCTCATCACCATCATCACCAGTACCACTACCACCGTCATCATCATCATCATCATCATCATCATCATCATCATTATCATTATCATCACCATCATCATCATCATCACCATCATTATCAATGGCATGATCATCATTATCCTTGCCACCAACTCCATCGTTGTCATTCTCACCATCATTATCATCATCATCATCATCATCATCATCATCATCATCATCATCATCATCATCATCATCATCATCATCATCAGCATCATCATCATCATCCCCTTTGCCGTTACTACCATCGTTACCATCATCTATTCGGTCGCTACCACCATCATCATCATCATCATGATCATCGTTTCGGCACACTTCTCACACGTTTCGTGGGCCCATAGAGGACTCAACCGAAGGTCCGAGTGGTTGCGCCCCCGCGGCGACCGGGCCCCTATGTCGGCACACCCCTCGCACACGCCCCGTGGCCCCATAGGGAGCTCGACCAAAGGCTCCTGTGGTTGCGGCCGCATGGTGCCCCGCTCCACCTCAGCACACCCCTCACACGTCTGCCCGGTGGCTTCGGCCGCGTGGTGGCCCACCCCATCCCGGCACACCCCTCGCACGCTCCGTGGCCCCATGGGGAGCTCCACCAAAGGCCCCGGTGGCGGCGGCCGCATGGTGCGCCGCCCCATTTTTGGCACACTCCTCACGGTTCGTGGCCCCATTTGGAGCTCCACCGAAGGCCCCAGTGGCTGCGTCCGCAAAGTTCCCCGCCCCATTTCGGCACCCCTCGCGCGTTTCGCGGCCCCATAGGGAGCTCCACCGAAGGGTTATTCTAGTGCATTGAGCAGTCCTGCTCATACTTCCTTCGTTTGAGAAAGGGTTGGGTTCTTCGCCGGGCTAATCTAGAACGGGATGGTTGGCCTGCGCGCAGCAGGCAGCATGCCCGCCCACACCCGCCGCCGTTCCTTCCACGCACGATCCAGATTTTGGTGCAGTGTGCACATTTGTGCAGTCTTTTTTTTTGCTCGCAAGGGGTGGTGGGAAGAGGGCGTTGGCACTGCACACGGCAGGCAACCTGCCGCCCCCCCACCGTCCCCGTCAAAAACCAGTGCCAAGTGATCGCGGGATGCCCGCGCATGATCCAGATGTGGGTGCCAGGTGCATTCGGTATTGGTTTTGCATGAGATGGTGGGGCCACCTGTTAACAGCCAGTGCAAAGTGATTGCGGGGCTCCCGCGCATGATGCGTATTTTCTTGCAAGAGGTGATTTGTACGAGCTTGTCCCGACCATCCGGTGGTGTTGGGTCTTCGTTGTTGAAGCGACAGCTCCCCGCGTCTTCCTCCTCTCCTCCTGCCCCTCCACCCCGTCTTCCAGCCGCTGCTCTCCGCATGCGTATTTTGGCACACCCCTCCCCCCAGAGGCCTCCAACACACCCCAGACCCCTGAGATGCCCCCCCCAAAGCCCCGACGAGGCCCCCAAAATAGCCCAAGAGAGCTTCGAGAGCCGTCCCGAGAGAGCCCGAAGAGGGTACAATCGTTGCTTTCCAGTGGTTTTTGTAAACGTTTTTCGCCTTCTCACGTTTTCCGGCTTCTAACGCTGCAAGTCAGAGGAATTTGAAAAAAGGAACTTCAGAGATTCCTTTTCTTTTCAAGTTCAACAAGTGCGCGCCCCCTTCTCCCAGGGGTCCCACACCTCCCGGTATCGCGCTTCCCGACCTCCCGGGGGGCCCCAAAACGCCCAAGGACAGCCGAAGACGACCCCAAGAAGCCCCCAGAACGTCAAAAAAAGGCCAAGACGCTCCCAAGCAACCCGGGATAGCTTTCGGGCGGCTCTCCAGGCTCCCAGGAGGACTCCTGAAGACCCAAGAAAGCTCCGAGAGGCCTCCAGGGAGCGCCTGGAGAACCTAAAATCGTGAATTTCTATTTTTTTCAGGGTATTTGGCCTTCTCACCATTTCATGTTTCCAACGCTCCAAGACGGCCGAAGAGGCCCCCAAGACCGCTCCGAGACTGCGTGGTGATGGAGCGCCTGTTGTTGCTTGACCTTTTGCAGCGCAGAGCCTGCGGCGTGGGCTGGCAGAGCAGTTGTGGCTGTTCTGCTTCGGAGTCATGGGTGCACGAATTGTTCGCTCGGTGATCTCCTGGTCATCAAGCCGGCTGCCTCGTCTCCGTATGCCGAGTCCATGTGGCCAGCACAGGTTTCACTCGCGCTTTGAATACATACAGCACGGGTGCAGCCTGTTGGCGAGCTTTGTAATTCAATTGCTGCACTTGGGACCGATCACCTGTCATCCAGCCTTGACGAGTGGACATATCTAGCCCCCGCAGAGCCCCAGCGGCGTTAGGTACGCATGCCGATGCTCAGGCCAGTTCGCGTGGCACGGCCCTCGCAGTCGGAAACACCGCTCACAGGACATACGGTCTTGTTGGAGTCACGGGTCAGTCGTGCACGCCCTTTTCACGTTGGCAATTGGACGGGAGGCATGTCTGTGCCTGAGTTTCTCGATCTTGTGGCCAGCGCAGGCTTCGCCTGCGATGCAGCTCGGTGTTGTTGCAGCCAGGTTTAGCACATGCTGTGCGGTCACAGCCTTCCGGCGCGCTTTGTAATTACACATGGTTGCGCTTGGGATAATCAATTTGTTGCACTTGGGACCGATCACCTGCCATCTGGCCTTAGCGAGTGGAAATATTCAGCCACCGCAATGCCTCAGTGGCGTTAGGTACGCATGGCGGTGCTCAGGGCTGTCTGTGCGGCACGGCCCTGACTGTGAGGCGAGTCTTCGCCACTGGCATGCTTCCGCGGCGCGACGCGACCAGGTATTTCAAAACGTTCGCCTGCAGACGGGCGAGCGGTGCCGAGCCTCTTCGGGGCCTTTACCCCTGGGTGGTTTGATCAGGGGGGCAGTGGGGAACGATCACTTAGCATCGCGCGCATGCCGTTCAGTGTGCCAGCAAAGTTGCAGACGGCAGCGGACGATGCTGTTTCAACCTTCTGGTTCTGCTCCTATCACGCGCGCGCTCTTGCTGGAATCTGATGTGATAGTCTTTACTTACTGGTGTGAAAAAAAAAAAACACGCCCCGAGACCGCTTAAGAGGCCCCCAAGACGGCCCCAAGACGGGCCAAGACGGCCCCAAGATTGCCGAAGAGGCGCCCAGGACAGCTCCAGACCACCCCAGAACAGGCCCAAGATGAGCCGAAGAGCGGGAGCAGGAGGCCTCCAGAGACCTCTGAGAGGACTCCGGGACCCCCCGGAGGCCTCCAACACACCAGACCCCTGATGCTCCCAAAACAGCCCCGACGAGGCTCCCAAAACAGCCCAAGAGAGCTTCGAGAGCCGTCCCGAGAGAGCCCGAAGAGGGTAAGATCGTTGCTTTCCAGTGGTTTTAGTCGACGTTTTTCGCCTTCTCACGTTTCCCCGCTTCCAACGCTCCAAGACCGAGGAATTTGAAAAAAAGGGAATTCCAGAGATTCCTTTTCTTTTATCAAGTTGGGACTCCTACTCCCTATCCTCTTCCTCGAGCCCCATCCCCATCAAGACTTCGGGGCCACACGCAAAAATGTTTCGGGAATGCTGTTGAACTCTCTGACGCTGTCTTGGCACTCTCTTGGATCGTGTTCGTGTCCTCTTGGCTGCCCCTGAAACCATGGTAGAGATCGAGATCCCATGATCCCATGAGTTGAAGCAGTGGAATTTTAGAATTCCTTTTTTAAGAACTCACCCCCTGCTTATTCGTGTACGAAGACCCCGAGAGGCATCCCAAGAGACTGTGGCCTGCATGCAGAAAACGTCTAACCCACAGCCCAGGCACTACAACTTGAAAGGAGGGAAATTCCACCATTCCGTTTTTTCCCAAGCTCGCCCCCCTTGTCTATTCTTGCACAACAGACCATAATTAAAGCCCCAGAGAAGAACCCAGGAAGCCTTCGAGGGCCCCAAATCGTTGAATACCTAACGGCAGTTAATGACTTTTGCGTTTCCGCAGTTCCCCTTCCATGCGATTCCGAGGCTTGCGCAGGGCCTCCAAGAGAGTCCCTGGATACAAGAAGCGACAAGGATGATATTCCATGTGCTCGCCCATCGAGCCTAGCTAGAACTTGAGCGCGCGCGCGATGGTTCTAGTGTGTATATATATATATATGTACATATACAGATATACGGGTACGTTATATATGATATACAGATTTATGTAGACATGCATCTATATACATACACGCCATGTATATATATACATATTTACGGAGTCACAGACGGTGACAGTGGGCTTTGGTAATAGCTGTTCTACAGTCGCGTCGAACTCAATATTGACTACATTCAGTTTTGGCGCAGTTACCTTGCACTCATGAGAGCCAAGTTTCAGGCACTCACTTTTCGAACAACTCGTTTGATCCAATCACCTCTGATACGTATACGTGCAGGCGCGTTCATCCCTCAGTTTCGAAGGCCATGTACGTGCGCACTCAAGCAGCGCATATGCGTCTTCGTTCCTGCCTGGCAGGTAATCGGCCCCCGCTTTGGGGGACTTCTGCTGCCAATCCACCGCAAGCTGCTTGACGCAAGACGGTCATCGAAAGGGAAGCGAACTTTTAGTATGAGCGTGTGTGGCTTAGCATCGACATCTCCCACACATGCTTATACTATGTGTGCGGCGCCCCCCCAAGGGCGATGCGCGCGCTCGGGTATGTTACAGTGTGTGCTCGTGGGCGGGCGCTGTCTGGCCATACCGCGTGGGTAACGATATGTTGAAATCTGTTTGTACTCCATGTTCGATTCGGACGTTCGCCTCCAGAGGGGGTGCCTGGTACTGGTATGTCCCTCTGCATCAAGTAGTCGCGAGGGCGAACGTCAAACCTTATTCTCTGAAGGACACACGGCATGCAGCAGCTCGCGATGGTGAACGGGTTCACCCTCAACAAGGCAGAGCAGAGATGCGGCATTTGCGGCGCCCTCGGTCACTTGGGCTTCGAGTGCCCAGAGACCAACAATCAGAACTACAAGATGGCGAACGTGGTCTGCACTATCTGTGGCGACAAGGGTCACGTGGCATCTGACTGTAAGAAGACAGCGGAGGCAAACAAGGCACAGAACGTAGATTGGAAGGCCATGGCCGAGAAGAAGGCGCAGATGGACAAGGACTACGGCGACATGATGAGCGATCTTAGTGGAGGACAGCCGTCTGGAGCGGCACCTGGAGCTGGTGCGAGTGCCATGGTGCCCACATCCATGCCCGGCGCAGTTGCTGCTGGCGGCGGTGCAGTGGATAAGAGCATCTTGTGTCCTGGTAGCTTGATCGGAAAGTTGATAGGACCTGGCGGAGCGACGATCAAGAAGCTCGCGACGGACAGCGGCGCGCAGATCAATCTGGACACTGTGGCGCAGCCTGGGGGGGCCAAGACCATCATCATCACGGCCGCCGATCCAGTGGCGAGGGAGAGGGCCAAGATGCACGTGCAGATGTGGATCAAGGAGAACCAGGGCGGCGCCCCCCCGTCTTTCGCGCCGCAGGGCAACCCAGGGGCGCAGATGCAGCCCCCTGGCCTGCGGCCTGTTGGGCCCCTCGGCGCCGGAGGCCTGGCGGGCAACCCGGGCATGGGCATGGCGGCCGGCGCCATGCCGAAGCCAGGAGGCATGCCGAACATGCCCGCGGGCATGCGGCCACCCATGGGCCCGGGCGGCCAGTTTGGGAACATCAGGCCAGGGGGCATGCCCAACATGGGCTCCATGGGGCCCCCGGGCGGCGTCCCGAACATGATGAACCAGCCCGGGGGCCAGGCGGCAGGCGGCATGCAGCCGAAGATGGGAATGATGCAGCCAGGCATCCGACCGCCGGGGCAGTACGGCGGCAACCAGGGGCAGTACGGCGGCAACCAGGGATACTAGCGCGGCGGCAGCGGGGTCAGGCCTGGGGCGTGTGGTGCAAAAGTAGAGCGACGACGATGCGTTTGCGAATGGAGGACAAAGCGCAGCCTCCTTCACTCCAGCTCCTCCGCTCTTTCTCTCTCTCTCTCTCTCTCTTCCCCTCTCGCGCTCTCGCTCCTGCTCCTGCTCAACGCTTGCTCATCCCCCCTTGCTCCGCATAGCTGAGCTGCGCCACCTCAGGGCGTCGCCGTCATCCGAGAGGCACGGGGCGAGCCTGACAGACCTCCCCCGAGCCCAAGAGCAACAGCCGGCAGGAACGAGCCGAGCCTGATCGTTTCTGGGCCTCTGGAGGGCCTGTCCGATCGCTCCTGGGGCCTGGGACCTCTGGCCCTTCGTGGACGGCGCGCGCAAGGGGTTGCGCGAGAGGGGGGGGGGGGGAGGGGCGGGCTTCAAAGCAGGCTACGGGGCCTCCACGGCGAGGTCGGAGGTTTCGGAGAAGGCCTCGAGGAGGGCAGGAGGGGACCCCTGCCTTCTTCGGAGCCCCCCTCCCGCCCCACCGCCGTGCGTGCGGTGGCAGGGTCTACCGCGACCCCTCCATGGTACTTGCGCTGCGATTGTTTGCGGTCGCTCGCGTGGGGAAGAGGACGACGCAGAGGCATTGACCCGTTTGCTCGGACGAGCCTAGAAGTACAAGGTGAAGATGGTGA
>CAUYUJ010018175.1:42917-70417 GCA_963575745.1 Prorocentrum cordatum | reverse complement strand
GACAGACATACATACATACATCCGTTCGTACATACATATTTACATACAATGCAATACCCTGCGCTACAATGCAATCCACTACACTACAATCCACTAAACTACAACACATACATAATACATACACACATACATACATACATAACTGTATGCACACATACGTACACACATCGATCCATGCACACATACATACATGCAAAACTATAGCCCTCCACACATACATACTCGCACAACCACACATGCATCCACACATATACACATACATACATACACACATACATGCGTACATACATACATACATACATGAATACACACATACATCATGTACACATACATACACACGTACATACACACACCTACATACGAACACACACATTCATACATACATACATCCATACTTCATGTGCACATACACATGCACATACATGCACACCTATACAGACATACGGACGTACATATTTACATGCACACACACACTTACACATACGTACCACATACATGCATACATTCTTCCAGGCAAGCATACACACACGTATATATACATCCATACATCCATACGTACATGCATACACACATGCATACACACATGCTGGCTTTTATTCATACATGTACACATGCATGCTTCTACACATGTATATGTATACAAATAAACACATCCACACATCTATATATCCATGCATATCTATAGGCATACACACACACGTACGTACATCTGTTCACATACATACATACATGCATACATACACATACATACATACATACATACATACATACATACATACATACACACATTCACACTCACATTGACATACATACATATGAGACCGGAGAGAAAACCCAATCATCATCTTTTTAGGGCTGTAGGGCTATAGGGCTATATGGGCTATAGGGCTATTGGGCTATAGGGTAATATAGCTACAGGGCTATAGGGCTATAGGGTTATAGGGTATGGGGGTATAGGGCTATAGAGCTATAGGGCTATACGGCTATAGGGCTATAGGGCTATTGAGCTATAGGGCTACAGGGCTATAGAGCTATAGAGCTGTAGGGCCATAGGGCTACAGGGCTATTGGGCCATAGGGCTATAGGGCTATAGGGCTATAGGGCACCCCCGGGCACCCCGGGGCACCCAGGCACCCCCGGGCACGCCCGGGCACCCGGGCACCCCCGGGCACCCGGGCACCCGAGCCCCCCCAGGCACCCGGGCACCCGGGCGTGCGGCCAAAATCGGCGGCAAACCTAACCTAACCATATGAATCCGCTAGGACCCCTACAGAGGCAAGCTCTGATTGGGTAATATACGTACACATTCACATATATGGATATGACGCCAGAGAAAAACCCCAATCAGGTCTTTGTTGGGGCTATGGGGCTGTAGGACTACAGGGCTGTAGGGCTATGGGGCTATAGGGCTATATGGCTATGGGGGTATAGGGCTATTGGGCTATTGGACTATAGGGGCTATAGGACTATAGGGCTATAGGGCTATTGGGCTATTGGGCTATAAGGCCATATGGGCTATTGGGCTATTGGCCTACTGGGCTATAGAGCTATGCACCCGGCCACTGGCCGCCGAAATCCTGGGGCACCGGGCACCCACGGGCACCCGGGCACCCGGGCACCCGGCCGCCGGCCACCAAATCAGCGCCGCACCTCACCTAACCATATGAATCCGCTAGGACCCCTACAGAGGCAAGCTCTGATTGGGGAATTTCAAGCATGCACCACCAGTTTTGAACAACGGTTGCTCCCCCATCCAAGCAAGTGTCGGCCGGTGTAGCCTCTGGTAGCATACACCATGATGAAGTCTCATTGGGAACGACTCGACTGGCCTACCAGCACGTCTTGGTGTTCTGGCAGGAAGAAAGAGTGGCAAAGTGAATTGGACATGAGGAAGATGATGTTTGGGAGGAGCTGTGAGGTTGGCGACACCAGAGAAGCGCACTCATCAAGTCCATCGATGCTGCGACACTGCGCAGGTGACTCGTCGCAGTCTAACCCACCAGGGGAGGGAGGTCCACGGCCAGTGGTTTTCTCGTAGCTTTGGCAACGTCGCGCGCCACGCCAGGGAGCCAGACTAAAGTGTTCTCGGCCGCGACCCTTCGGGGAGCTGGCCTTTGCCCGCGCTTCGATGAGCTGCGCGTGACGGACGAGACGGGTGACAGCATTGAGGCCAGTGACGTCTATTTTGCTCCTCGTGGGCTTAGCTGCCGAACTGGCCACATTAGCCCATGACTTCGGTATGTATGTATGTATGCATGTCTGTCTGTCTGTCTGTCTGTCTGTCTGTCTGTCTGTCTGTCTGTATGTATGTATGTATGTATGTATGTATGGTTGTATGCATGTACGTATGCATGCCTGCATAGATGTATGCATGCATGCATGCATGCATGCATACATGCATGTACGTATGTATGTATGTATGTATGTATGTATGTATATATGTATGTATGTAGGTATGTGTGCATGTATGTATGCATGCATGTATGTATGCATGCATGCATGCATGCATGTATGTATGTATGTATGTATGTATGCGTGCATGCATGCATGCATGTATATATGTATATATGTATGTATGTGTGGTGTATGTATGTGTGTACGTATGTATGTATGTATGCATGCATGCATGCATGCATGCATGCATGCATGGATGCATGCATGCATGTATGTATGCATGTATATATGTATGTATGTATGTATGTATGTATGTATGTATGTATGTATGTATGTATGTATGTATGTATGTAGGTATGTATGTATGTATGTGTGTATGTATGCATGTATCCATGTATAGCTGTATGTATGTGTATGTATATGCGTACAATCCACAAGCGGTGTTTGCAGTTAGGGCTTCAGGGTCTGACCCTGATTGTCGGCCTGGCGGGTCCATGCTCGCCGTCGCCGCCCCTTTGCCGCCTCGTCGCCGCCCGTCGTTTGGGCCTGCCTGGCGGTCTTGCGGCTCCATGCTGACCGTCGCGGCCCCGTCGCTTCCTCGTCGCCGTTCGTCGTCCACATACACTGCTCCAAATAGACTGCACAACATGTATTTCACCACGTAGCGTGCACCACATATATGGTTCTACATCTTGCTCCAGACCGACTGCGACATACATACATACATACACAATATATATATACCGATATATATACATATATACATATATACACATATATATATATGTATATATATATATATATATATATATTGCTAAGGCCTTATGGCCAGTGCCGCCGACCCTGGATACCTCTGCCCTCGAGGGTGACGGGATGCGTGACAGGCCGTTGGAGGCAATTGAAGACGTGGCGGAGGAGGAGGAGGAGGAGGAGGAGGAGGAGGATGAGGAAGAGGAGGAGGAGGAGGAGGAGGAGGAAGGAGAGGAGGAAGAGGAGGAGGAGGAGGCGGAGGAGGAGGAGGAGGGGGAGGAGGAGGAGGAAGGAGGAGGAGGAGGGGTGAGGAGGAGGGGGAAGGGGGAGCAGGGGGGAGGAGGATGATGAGGAGGAGGAGGATGAGGAGGAGGAAGAATAATACGAACACTAATAATAAGACGAAGAAGAAGGATACTACTAATAAGAATAAGAATAGGAATACGAATACGAATCGTACGAATCATAATACTAATACTAATGATAACAATAAGAGAACTATACATACTCATAATATTAATGATCAGAGTAAGAACACTAATACTAATACTGCTACTAATAATAAAACTAATAGTTATACTAAGACGAATCATAAACATACTAATAATACGATTAATCCTAATCGTAGTACTAATAATAATAATAATATCACGAGTATTAATAATACGAATAGTTTTAAAAAGAAGACGAATCAGACGAATAATACTAATAATAATACGACTGGTAATAATAATACGAAGACTAAAGTTAAGCATGCTCATCATACTACTACGAAGAATAATGATACGACTAAGAATAATAATACGGCGAAGAAGAAGACTAAGACTACTAATAAGAAGACAAATCATACGCATAATACTGATAATAACAATGAAACGAATAAGAATAACACTACTATTAATGTTAACACTAATACTACTACTAATACTTATACTAACAATGATAATAGTGCTAATAATACTAATAATATTAATAGATTAATAATAATACTACTACTAATAATAATAATGCTGATACTAAAAATTCTAATAATAATAACCAGAAGAAGGATACGAATAATAATAATATGAAGAAGAGGAGGAGGCGGAGGAGGAGCAGGAGGAGGGGAGGAGGAGGAGGAGGAGGAGGAGGAGGAGGAGGAGGAGGAGGAGGAGGAGGAGGAGGAGGAGGGGGGGAGGGGGAGGGGGAGAGGGAGGGAGAGGGTTGCCCGGGGGGATGCGTATCTGCCCCCCCACCCCGAGGGGCTTCGCCACGACTACGATTTCCTTCTGTTTCGTGTTCGAATTTCTTTTTTTTCGGGCGACGACGATGACGACGACGACGACGACGACGGTCATCCACGCAAGACGACGACACTGGGATGCGTCTTCCACACGCCGACAGGGCTGGCGGATATACACACATTCGCTGCACATTCTAGGCTGCGCATCACAGATTGCATCTCGTGTGGGTTGCACAACATCTATTGCACACCATTGACTGCACCACATATATGGCACAGCATATATAGCCCCGCATATAGTTACACATGTGTTGCATCACCTATTTTGCACCACGCAGTTTGCACTACATCGACTCCACCACATGGCTTGCACATCGTAGGTTGCGTAGCATCTATTGCACACCATGTGCTGCACCACAGGTCTCGGTTCACTTATGTTGCTACATCCAGGCTGCACAGCGTAAACGACACCACATACACAACACATATGCCAACACAGATGTTGCACACTACATCCTGCACAATCTCTACATTTACATACATGCATCTAGTTATGTACTACGCATGTATGTATGTGATGTAATGTACCGTATTGTAATTTACTGTCGTGTAATGTGCTGTATTATCATGCAAATTACTTTGCTGTAATTTAAGGTAATGTAATGTTTGGCAGTGTAATGTACTGTCTTGTAATGTAACTGTAATGCATGCATGTATATACGTATGTAT
Organism: Prorocentrum cordatum; assembly: GCA_963575745.1. NCBI lineage: Eukaryota > Dinophyceae > Prorocentrales > Prorocentraceae > Prorocentrum > Prorocentrum cordatum. Next base: position 65,322 of record CAUYUJ010018175.1, on the reverse strand, counting down.
GTATGTCCGTCTGTCTGTCTGTATGTATGTATGTATATATATATATATATACGTAGGTATGTATGTATGTGTGTATGTATGCCTGCATGTAGGTATGTATGTACGTACGTTTGTATTCCTGTATATTAGGTATCTATCCCCCATCTATAACACCACGTAGGCTGCACAACATGGATTGCGCAGCGCATGCTGCTGAAACATACTGTGTGGGGTCCAAACTGGCTAACTTTTGCATGCGTATGCACACAGAAAACAAACGAGTGCTTAGGATCGTGGTGGGCGCAGGGCCCGCTCGCGGCCGTGATCACGGATGGGCTCTGCCGCGCAGCCTTCCGCCCCCCCTCCCCAACGTCCCCTGCTAGAATCCTCCCTTTCCTCCACTTTGGCCGCGTGTCGCTCCTCCTCCTCCTCCTCCTCCTCCTCCTCCTCCTCCTCCTCCTCCTCCTCCTCCTCCTCCCCTCCTCCTCCCTCTCCTCTCCTCCTCCTCCTCCTCCTCTCCTCCTCTCCTCCTCCTCCTCCTCCTCCTCCTCCTCCTCCTCCTCCTCCTCCTCTCCATCCCTCAAGTCTTTCCCTTCTCTCTCCCCCACCCGTGTGCGTCTATTCGAGGCGCGCTCCCCGCCGCCCTGGCTGCGATGGTCCTGCGGGCGGTGCCGTTCGTCGGGTACGAGGACCCGCGGGAGGAGGGTGGTGCGAATTACGTTGATGGTGATGGTGATGGTGATGCTGACGATGGCGATGAACGTGATGGTGCTGATGATGCTTGTCGCGATGGTAATGATGTTGGGTAGCGCAAAGAAGCACGTAATGTCAGTATGCAGTTATATCTCCGTAGTGGTAGCAGCGAGCCAATGCTTGCCAGCAGGGCATGGAGAGTGCGGTGGGGAACGAGGATGAGTGGCGAGGACGCGGAGAAGGAGGAGGACGGTGGACGAGGTGGGCGAGAGAAGCAGGAACGTGGCACGACGACGACGACGCATATGACGGCGATGTCGCCGTCGAGGACGTCCACCTGCCGACCACGCCCTCCTCCATGCCCCTCCGCCGCCCCTCCGCCCCTCCGCCCCTCCGCCCCTCCGCCGCCGCCCCTCCGCCGCCCCTCCGCCGCCCCTCCGCCGCCGCCGCTCCGCCAGGACGTGCCCTCCGCCCCTTCGCCCCCTCCGCCTCCGCCTCCGGCGCGGCCGTCGCCCCTCCGCCGCCGCCGCTCCGCCAGGGCGTGTCCCACGCGCTGCGCGCGCACGGCCTGCTGGACGGCGCGCCGCTCGCCGCGGCCTTCGTGGCAGGCCCGCCCTCGGGACCTCTTGGGGGACGACGACGACGACGACGACGACGACGACGACGACGACGACGACGACGACGACGACGACGACGACGACGACGACGACCAAGACCACGACGACGACGATGACGACGACGACCAGGACGACGAGGACGACGAGGACGACGAGGACGACGAGGACGACGAGGACGAGGAGGACGCCGACTCCGACGCCGACGACGACGACGACGAGCCGCGGGCCGCGATCATATGTCTCCTCCGCCTCCTCTCCTCCTGCTCCGCCGTCGCTCATTGCTGATGTTATGTTTGCAGTGCGTCCTGTTCGGCTTAGTTCCACCTTCGGCCCGACACACCGCTCCGCCGCCGCCGCGCCTGCTCCGCCGCGGAACGCCTCCTCCTCCGCCTCCTGCCTCCTCCTGCCTCCTTCATCTCCTGCGCCTCCTGCCTCCTCCTCTTCCTCCTCCTCCTCCTCCTCTTATTGCAGGCTTGCCTCGTCTTTGTCCAGGCTCCTTTCTCGTTTTCCTTTACTTCCTCTCCCCCCCCCTCTCGGTCACGCGCAGAGGGGGGTATGGGGGAGGGGGAAAGGCTTCTTAGAAGGAGGCTGCTTCTCAGAAGGCGCGGGCCTTAAACATGAATGTAAGGCCCGCGCCTTCCAAGAAGCAGCCTCCTACTAAGAAGCCTTCCGCCCTCCACGCCATCGTCTTCGTTCCACACTCGGGAGGAACGGGCGAGGACGTTTCTCCGGGCCGCGACAGCTTGCCGACTCACGGTGGCACCGCCCCATCCTTCAGAGGAGGAAAAGGTGCCGATGCCGCTACCCGTCCCTCATGGCCACGGTCAGATCCGTTTTGGGGTCCTGGTCAGAGCGCACCCCAGGAGGGGACCGCGGAGCAGCAGCCTGGGTATTAGTATGGATTATAGTTCCCCCAGTCCTCCAACTCGTTCTCTTACCTCCTCCCCCCCTCCTCCCCTCTCCTTCCCGCTTCCCCTGTCGCCTCCTCCTCCTCCTCCTCCCTCCTCCTCCTCCTCCTCATCCCCTTCTTTCCTCCTCATCCCTCCTTCTCCTCCTCCTCTCCTCCTCCTCCTTGTCCTCCTCCTCCTCCTTCTCCTCCTCCTCCTCCTCCTCCTCCCTTCTCCTTCTCCTCCTCCTTGTCCTCGTTTCCTGCCCTCCTCTCCTCCTCCTCCTTTTTTTTCCTCCTTTTTGTTTCCTCTCTTTTTTCTCCTCCTTTTTCTCCTCCTTTTTCTCCTCCTTCTCCTCCTCCTCCTCCTCCTCCTCCTCCTCCTCCTCCTCTCCCTTCTCCTCCTCCTCCTCCTCCTTCTCCCCCCCACCTCTCTTCCTTTCCCTCCTCATCGCTGTTCCAGACCGCCCAGATGGGGCCAGAGCGGGTGGGGTCGGAGGATCGTGCCGCATCGCTGATTCATCGGCGATGCGGATCGATTTGGAGCCAGATCTTTTTCATCCCGACCCGATGCATCGCCGACGCATCGGTGATGTGGCGCCTCTGTCCCCATCTACTCGGACGCCTTTTGTGTGGCCTCCGCCTATTGCTCATCCTCCCTCCTCCAGGCAAGTGCGATCAGCGAGAGGGGCGCTCGGCCCATCCGCCTTCTCCTCCCCCGCCTCTTCTCAATCGATCTTCGATCGTTCGTTTACTCCTCGTCTTCCTTCTCACCTACCCTCCCCCTTTGGTCCTCCTCCTTTCGATCGTGCTCTTGGGTCAAGGCTCTGGCTCAAACAGTGGTTTGGACCACTTTGTCTCCAGATGGCCTTGAATGCTCGACGACTGGCGAGGACCTCGACCATGCGCTTCTCGTTGTGAGGTGGCCACAGAGCGGCGTGGGCGGACGCAGACGTGGAGCGAAGCGCTGCGGTTGTTCCGCGAGGAGTCCCGGCAGCGCGCGAGGCTCAGCCCAGGCCGCTACACTGCGACTGCCAGCGCATGTGGGAAAGGTGAGCAGTGGCAGTGGGCGCTCTCGCTCCTCGACGAGATGATCGAGGAGAAGGTTCAGGCCAGCGTCATCCTCTACTGCAATGCCGTGGCCAGCGCGCGAGAGTGCACGGTCAGGAGCTCTGGCTCCGCGCTTCGCGCCGCCGGCTGTGGCTCGCCGCGCTGCGGCGCGACGCGCTGACCTCGTTGTGGTCCCGAGGCGTCTCGGCCCCGAGCTTTTCTCAGGCTCCCGCCCCGCGGAGCGGAGCGACACGCCGTCCGCTTGCCGGGCACCGCGTGTCGCCGGGGCTGCCGCCGCGACGTGCTAGGCAAGAGTTCCTGACCGTAAGCGAGTGGTGGGGCTTTCGTCCCAACGGGCCACGGTGGCCTGGCGCTGTTCCCTCGGGGCTTTTGGTCGGCTGAGAGGGCCACTAGGGAGGCGCCCTGGGAGGCGCCCAAGGCGGGCCGAGACGCCCCGGGACGGCTCAGGGATTGCGCGAGGGTGGCCCAAAGAGGCTCCAAGACAGCGTCGCACAGGGTCCCCCGAAAGCGAAAGTCATCTGGCTTATCTCGGCTTCCTACATCGATAGGCGCTCTCCACATTGTGGCCAAGATGATTCCACCACCGGCCCAAAGGCTTCTAAGTTTGCCCGCGAGGCGCTTCAGAGTTTCCAAGTAGGCCGACGACGCCCCCAAGATAGCCCGAGGTGGTCCCAGCTGGCCTCCTCAAGACGTTTCCAAGACGGCTTCAGAACGGCTCAAGACCGCCCCACGATGTCCTCCAAACCCTTCCAGATGGTCCCGAAGGTCCCCGCGAGACTCCAATGAACCCATACTGTACTTCGTAACGAGAGCCCTTTATGACATGCAGCAAGCAGAACCCATCACAGGACGAAGTTGGGGAGATTCTTGGATAACTTGGCATAAACGTTGCACGTGAAGAGAGGATGGGGTAATTGAGGCGAGGATCTGGGAGACTCTGTGATCACTGTTTTCCATGTTAAACCACTGGACTCTTTTCGAGTCCCCGAGACACCAGGGGCTTAGTCATCCCACCGCTGGGCAAACCCAAAACGGCAGTTCTTGTCAGGATTCAATCGGGAGGGGGGGCTGACACTATTAATACTATACTCTCCACTGCCATCTGAAATTTTGACAGAACTTTAGTCGCACCGCTGCGCAATCTACGGGTGTCCCCCTTAGACAAGCCGCGCACTCCTACAGGAAACCTGGGCAGGATGGACCTCGCATAAACATGACCGACATGGATTTGGCAGGGCTGAACCGCCTGGGACTGCCTGGACCTGGCTGGGCTGAGCTGGCTGAATTGGAAACCCCCGCCCATGTGCTCATGTTCGGAAACCTATTGTTTCCCGAATGCAGTGAAGTTCCACTGCGCAGTGTTTGGGCGCCCCCGTCAAGCAAGCCGCGCACGCCCGGAGGCGAGCTGGACGGGCCCTGGGCTCGGCCAAGATGGGCTGAAGTGGATCTGGCTGGGTCGAGCTGGGCGGGGAATGACTGGGCAAGGCCAGCCGAGCGGGGTTGAGATGGAAGGTCCCACCCCTGTGCCTACGCTCGGTGGCCGACGTCGGCCGCATGGGAAGAGGGCTCCGAGAAGACCCTGGAATCTCGCGCCCCCTTGCCTGGTCGCGCGCGCTGGCGCTTTCTCCAGGGCGTCCGCTGACGCGCGCAAGTCGCAAGGCAGGCCACAGTCTGATGGGCTCCCGAAGGGCATTCGAGCCGCGGCAGCTGACGCGGTAACGAGGTGTGCCCCAGGGCCTGACCAGAAATGACAATGGAGACCAAAGCGTGTGTGTGTGTGTGTGTCTCACACACGCGCACACCATCGCACCGTGGACAAACACACAACATGCATGCGTGGCCGATGGAGAGCCATGTTGACGATTGTCAACATGTGGTCCGGTAGTCAACGTTGCCCTCTTCGGGTAACGATTGTGGGGAAATGCAGATTTCCATATCCTCGCGACGAGAGTTTGCTGTGCCATACAGCAAACATAACCATCACGGGGCGAAGTCGGGGAGATTCTGGAAGAATCTAGAATCAGCGTTGCGCGCGCAAACAAGCGATGGGATACCTGAGCGCAGGATCTGGGAGTCGGTGGGACACATCGAAACTGCGGGACATTTTCGGGGCCAGGTCCCAATCATAATAGCATGTAGGCCCGAGACCCCAGGTGGTTTGCTTATTCCGCCGCAGGGCGAAACCCCAACGGCAGTTCTTGCTAGGATTTTCTTGGGGGAGGGGGGGCGGGGGATACCATTTCGGCCCTCCACTGCCCCGTGAAATTTCATGTCTCCAAGAGGCTCCCAAGGAAGGCCCCAAGGGACTCCAAGAAGGCCCCGAGATAGCCCTAAGAGGGTCCCCCCCAGGGGGCGTCAAGACAGGATGATCGAGCGGTCGCAGCAAGCAAGCAGTAGAGCCGTCAACAGCAGCAGAGCTAGCTGCAGCAGCCAAGAGAGGCAAGCACCAGTCGCCAGTAGTCGCAGCAGGCCCTGCCGCCCAAAGGCAGCCCCAGGAGGGCCCTTTGAACATGGCGACACGACAGGACGAGCCGCAGAGCTAATACAGTCGGGGCTCTGAAGAAGGAACTCTTTTTGTTGGGGAGGGGCTCCGTGTTCCGTAAGTGTTTCGCAGCTTGTCTTGGATGTTCCTTAGGGTTTCGATGGGAGATCGAAGTTTAATTTGTGGGAAAAAGGGACCTCGTTCCTTATTTAGGGTTCCTTGGGTCAACGCCCCGACTGTATCAGCAGCTGCGAAAAGGCAAGCGGCAGCAGTCAGCAGCAGCAGAGCAGACCCAAGAAGGCCCAAGAGGGCCCCCAGGCCTCCAAAGGGCAGCGGGACGGGCCAGCGATCTCAGCGAGTGAGCAGCACAGCCAGGAGCGCAGCCAGCAGCAGAGCCAGCAGCACAGCCAGCAGCAGAGCCAGCAGCACCAGAGCTAGCAGCAGCGGCCACAGGAAGCACCCGCCAGCAGGCAGCAGCAAGCACAACTTGCGTGCAGCCAGCAGCGGCATAAGTCCATGCAGCAGTTGCTGGTGCATTTCACCCACGCGCGCGCTAGTCAGCTACAGTGTTGGGGTCAGCGCATGTGAAAGAGGCAGGCAGTGGCAGCGGGCCCTGTCGCTGCTGAACGAGATTCGTGATGCGAAGTTGGAGCCCGATGCCATCTGTCCAATTCTGGGCCGTGCGCGTGCCAGAGTGGAAACCAGTGCTGGCTCTCCATCCCCGCCCCCGCCCCAAGGTGGCCTTCAGACTGACAGGAAAGGAGGTCTCCGAGACCCCCTCCCAGGCGGCCCAATATTTCCGACGTGCACCCAAGATGCCCCGAAAAACCACCGGGCTTCCTGGATGCCCCGAAGAGGCTGCCCAGAGGCCCCGAAGAGAACGCAGAACGTACAGTGAGCGGCTTGAAGAAGGAACACTTACTTTTTTAAATGGGCTCGATCGTTCCTTAGATTTGCATGCGTTATTTATGGTTCCTTATGCGTTTTTTATTATTTATCGTTCCTTTTGCGTTAGCCCTGGAAAAAAGGGGCTTCATTCCTTATCCGTAAGGGCTTCGCCCCATGCCGCCGGCCCCCTGTCTCAGATAATGGGAGATGCAAAAGCTAAATCATGAGGTCTGGGCGCCGCCGTGAAGCACTGTCGGGACCTGTATGTTTTTCGACCATGACCCTACGGATCTGCGTCAGGGGTGCCACCGAATTTCAGAAATGTAGCACATTCCCTGTGTTTTTGAACCCTGACCCTACGGATCTGCGTGAGGGGTGCCGCCGAATTTCAGAAATGTGGCAAATCCCATGTGTTTTTGGACCCTGACCCCGCCGATCTGCATGAGGGGTGCCACCGGATTTCAGACATGTGGCAAATCCCATGTGTTTTTGCACCGTGACCCCGCCGATCTGCGTGAGGGGTGCAGCCGAATTTCAGAAATGTGGCAAATCCCTTGTGTTTTTTGGACCCTGACCCCTGACCCCGCTGATCTGCGTGAGGGGTGTTAATTTTTACCCACCCCAGCAATTCAGACAACACGCTCAGGGCGTGCTAAACCTGCCCGTTTGGGCCTCCCCCCCCTCGCGCGGTCCATCAACAAGGAACAGTACGCAGCAATAAGCAGAACTGTAACAGTGGAAACTGGAAGCTGCAACTGGTACAGGAAACTGCGAACCTTCGGCCTACAGCCTGGTGGCCCCACAAGGGGGCCGGCGGATTTATCGTTCCTTTGGTCAGGCCGATGACTGTAGCTTGCCGTTTGGCTTTCCCGTCCCTCTCTTGCCGCTCTGCCTATCTGCCCCGTGATGGGCCCAGAGGTCCGCCCGCAGCGGCCTCAGCGGCCCCACCGAGGCCCTGGGCGGCACCCACACCGCCGCGAAACGGGCACAGAGCGGCCCCCGTGATTGCCGCCAGAGCGCCCCAGAAGGCCCGCAGGTGCCGAGCCGGCCCCGAAGACGAGCCTGGCGCCGTTCTTCAGGCAGTCTCGAGGAGGAGGAGGAGGAGGAGGAGGAGGAGGAGGAGGAGGAGGAGGAGAAGGAGGAGGAGGAGGAGGAGGAGGAGGAGGAGGAGGAGGAGGAGGAGGAGGAGGAGGAGGAGAGGGGGGAGGAGCCCCCTCGCGGCGCAGCTGCTGCCAGTCGGCGGCGCACGCGCTCCTCTGCAGCGCTCCTGGGCCGCTGTCCATGGCGTCTCCCTGTGGAGCTGGCAGGGGAAGGCTGAGGCCTCGACGGCCCCGCGTGCCGCGAGCATGGCCGAGACCGGCCCAGGATCGGGTGTTGCTAAAAGTGCCCCTGGCCCGAGGTGCCCCCAGCTTTTCGTTCCACTGTGGAGCCCTGGAGGCCCTCTGGGCTTCGTGAGGGGTGCCCCAGAGGCCGTTTGGGCCACCCCGAGAATCTTGGGGGTACCTTGGGCCAGGGTTTTTTTTAGTAACACCCGACAGGATGGCCCCAAGGCCTCCCCCGACCGCCCCCCGCCCTCGGCACCGAACGCCCAGAGGCACCCAGGGGCCCCAAGACGGCTCCAGAGGGCCCTGACACTCCAAGACGCCCCCAGGGTGGCCCCACGATGCGGCCCCAGGGCGGCCCAAGACCGCTCCAAGATGGCCACTCCGGCGCGCAGGGCCCCAGCGACGTTCGACCTCCACTCTGTGATTTCAGCCTCTCGATATCATTTGCGCCGTATCACCACGTGCTCGCTCGGACATATTCCGTGGCTGCTAGGCCACGGGTCAGCCCTAGTCTCTACATTTTGATGCTAATGATGGGCGCAGGGCGCACCGCGTGCGGGAATGCAGAGGATCCAAGTGGGCACAAATCGGGCTCGCCGGTCAAGGCGCGCCCCCGAGACGCTCCACGACGGCCTAAGAGAGCTTCAAGACGGTCCAAGATAGCCCGAGACAACTTCAGACGATTCAAGATGGTACCAATACAGCCCCCAGACGGCCCAACAGGGCCCCAAGACGGCCCAAGGAGCTCCAAGAGGCTTCAAAAGAGGGCCCTAAGAGGTCAAACTCATACATTCCCCTTTCGATGCTTGCAGGAGTTTGGCGTTCTCGCCTTTTTGGGCTTCTGGCGCTCCAAGACGGCCCAAGAGACCCCCAAGATCGCCCCAAGGCAGTCCAACAGGCCTCAAAGAGTCCTCAGACGGCCCAAGATGGCCCCAAGACGGCCCAAGCGGCCCCCAGACAGGGCCCCAAGAGGTCCCCAGGAGGGGGAACTCGAACTGACAATTTGCGCCCTCCGCTCCAAGATGACACCGAGACAGCCATCGGGCCCCCAAGAAGCCCCCCAGAAGCCCCAGGAGGCCGCCAAGAGGCCCAATGCAGGCTCCGAGAGGCCTCCAAGAGGCCCCAAGATACCCCAAAACCGTCTCCAAGAGGCTTCGAGGGAAGACCACTTAGAGAGCTCCGAGACCGCGCCCGCCATCTGGGAACATAATTAGGCACCCATGCGCTTCTTATTGGAGAGACCTTACGGTGCCGCCGACCCTGAACGACGACGACGATGCTGACGTGGGTCAGAGTCCTCAGGGATGCTTCTTGGGGTCTCGTCGGAGCGCTCTCGGGGGCCTCTGGGGGGGTAGTTTTTTGATGCCTCTCGGGGGCCTCTTGGGGGCCTGTCGGGAGGCCCCCGGGGGCCTCATGCGCTTCTCATTTGCCCCCCTTCTTCTTTGGAGCGGCTCCGGCCTGAATGGGAGACCCGTCGGGGAGTTGTTCCGCCCGGGCCCGCCCCGGCCACCGTGGGCAGGCGCCGCAGTGCCCTTCAGCCCTCCTTCGAGCCGGCGCAGCCCGCGCGCCTCCTCCGACCGCCTCGGACGGCCACAGCCACGATGGCCACGGGGGGCGAACATACCCGTATCCGCGCCCTCGCAGTTTGGATTCCAGGGCGCGATCCCGCGGATACGCGGTGGCACGCACACACGTTCCGCGCGGGGCATCTGCGAAACAGCGCCCCGTATCCGCGGGGTCGCGGCCCAGGGGCCCAGCCCGCGAGGCCGCGGATACGGACATGTGTTCCGCCCACGAGGTGGAGAGTCGTTGGAAAATAAGGCGCGCATGCGCTTTTTCATTTCCAATTTTGGCCCTAGTGCGGCCCCCCAGGCGGCCTCAGCTCGTTCCAGGGCGAACTCTGGAGCGCTTCCCTTCCATCCCGCCCCCCCCCGGCCAGTTCGCCCCCAAGTAAACCCCCCAGAGGCTTCCTGACGGCCTTCGGGATACTGCCCAGCGGCTCCCGGAAAGCATTCAGCAGCTCCCTCGAAACGGCTTTGACATGCTCCTACAAAGGCCCCGTTTGATTTGACAAAAACCACATCCCACAGGCTCTCGGACGGTCTCCAGCAGCTCCCTACAAACGGCTCCGATAGGCGCCCAAAAAGCACCGCGCGATGGGAACAGAAACGGCACCCCACACCTCTTGGGACACCTCTCGCACGGGAGGGGTTGCAGAACATAGCTGTCCAATGCAGTCCTCCCTCCTCCCTCCTCCCTCCTCCCTCCTCCCTCCTCCCTCCTCCCTCCTCCCTCCTCCCTCCTCCCTCCTCCCTCCTCCCTCCTCCCGCGCTGTGCGCGTCGCAAGGGGTGTGGGGTTTGGTTTTCCCATTCATCTTGGGCCTCCTCCTCCCCGTCGGCGCTGTCTTCCTCCGTCACGGGCGCTCCTGCTGGATCTGCGGCCCCTGGCTGCAGGACCCGCACTGCTGCTGCTGCTGGAGCTCGTCGTCTGGGTGTACTGCATGAGCAACCGATCGTAGGTTAGAATCTGGAAAAACTTGAGGAGGAGGAAGAAATCGAATAGCACGAAGAACGATAGCGCGAAGTAAGGGAAGTGTAGGTGTTCTTTGAGAAATATTCTAACGATCACTCCAAAGCGTATCAAGGACCAATAAGACCATGCGCACGACTGCGACCATGAGCTCACTGCGCCGCTTACATGAAGTGTGCGCCTGGAAAGTAATCCATCCCGACGCAGTCGTAACTCGAGGTTGTCTTCCCCACCATGAGGGCGCTGCCCATGCTGCGCTCGTCACTGCTGCTGCGCTTGTCACTGCCCATGCTCGTGCGTCTGCTTTCGCTGATACTGCTGGCGCTGCTCTGGAGGCCGCCAGAGTCGTCGCGCAAGCCAGCGCACTCTGAAGCCACGGGCAGCAGCAGGTGCACTCTGACCAGTGGCACTCGTGGACGGCAGTCCGCGGCTCAGTCCCGGCCTTGCGGGCCTCTTTGCGCGGGAAGGCCGCTGCCTCGCTTCGGTCCCCGGGCCCCCCCGGGGCGGGCGCCCTCGGAGCCCCCGGGGGAGCTCCGCGGCGGCCCCGGGGGGTCCCCAGACGGCGTTCGACGGACCCAAGATGACACTGAGGCGCTCAAGACAGGCCTCGGGAAAAACTAGCGAACACTCATGCCACATTCATCTGTGAACGCCTCCCCCTTCCCCCAATGTTCACAGTTGGCGGTGGGTCTGATGAGTTGCACCTCGGCCGCAGTCTCCCCCCCGCGTGCCAACTTTGAGTTTGGGGGGCAGGGGGGGTGTTCACTAATTGTTTCCCTCTACCGGATGGCGCCGAGGCGGCTCCAGCGGACCCGCGGGGACACTAATGGCTCGTAGCCAGGCGAGCAGGGCCCCCAAGGCGGCCCGGGAGGCTCCTGCTGGCGGCTCCAGGATGCCAGAATACTGTACTTCCTGGTGGGTTCCGGGAGCGTTTTTTAACGTTTCCCTTTTCTTCGGGCCCAGAGCCGGCCCAGGCGGCTCCACAAGCGTCTCCAAGACAGCCCAGGAGAGGTGCAGCACGGCTCCAGAAGGCCTCGAGTGCCCCCCGAGACAACCCCAAGAGGGCCCCAATAGTCTTTCGAGAAAGCCCAAAGCGCGCTCCAAGACGGCCTCGATCCCCAGCATGGCCCCCAAAGTGCCTACGAGCCTCCCAAGACGACGGCCCAGGGGGGGGGGCCCAACCTCGCCCAAGATGGCCTCACGAAGCTCGGGGAGGACCCCAGGAAGCCCAGGAGAGTGCCCGAAGCAGGTCCAGCCGACACGCACCAGACTCCGTGGCGGTGACCGCGGGTGTGCGAGAAGGGCAGCCTGTCTCCCCAGGCCTGGCCCGTGTCGGCGTTGCCTCGGCAGCTCCGCTTGGGAGGCGACGCCGTCCTCGGCGCCCAGAGGAGGAGGCGGAGGAGGAGGAGGAGGAGGAGGAGGAGGAGGAGGGAGGAGGAGGAGGAGGAGGAGGAGGAGGAGGAGGAGGAGGGAGGAGGAGTGCCCCGACGCGCCTCCAAGATGGCATGCCCCCCAGACAGCCCCGAGGAAGGTCCCGGGGCGGTCCAGTGAGCTCCCAAGACGGCCCCAGGATGGCCCCAGGAGGCCCTCCGAGGGCCCACGACGTCCTTAAGAGAGCTTCTAGAAGGCCCGGCCCGAGAGGGCCTCCAGAGAGCGCCACGGTGGCGCAAGACACCCCTCGGAGAGCCGCGAGATGGCCAGGATGGCCTCAAGAAGGCCCGAAGACGCCCCAAATGCGGCCCTGGCGTGCCCCAGCACGACCTCCAGATCTAGCAGCAGCAGAGCCAGCAGCGGCGCCATAAGCAGTCATCAGCAGCAAGCATCCGCAGAAGTCAGCACCAGTAGGCATCGGCAGCCTGCATCAGTAAGCAGCATGGCCGAGCAGCAGCAACGCAGCAGCACCAACACGCGCTCATGCCCTCTGCGCCAATCAGCACGCATCAACCCTGACCTTCCAGGAGGGCTTAAAAATAGCATCCGACCTAAAAACCAATCCCAAAGCTATTCTACATCGTGGTTGTAGGGCGTTTCGTTACGTTTTTGAGGTTTTTAGGCCTGCAGTGCTAAACAATTGCTCTCTGGAAGGTCAGGGAAGCATCAGCTGCCCGCACCACGCAACAGCCATCGGCACACCAAGCCAGAGCAAGCCGGTGCCGGTACCGGTCAACAGTTGGCAGCAGCACAACCGAGAAACAGCAAACAGCAGCAAGGAGCAGCGAACAACATTGATAGGGGAACAAAGAGTGACATAAGCACAAAAACTTGGAGGTCCGCGCGGATTTCTCGGATCGGCGCTGGGGCCCCCCGCCCTGGCGCGCGGAGCGCGCCAGGGGCGGCGCCGGAGGCGCCGCCAGGGGTCCCAGCGCCGATCCGAGAAGTCCGCGCGGACCTCCGAGTTTTTATGTTTATGTCACTTTTGGTTCCCCGAAAGAGGGCCCAGAGGAGCGAGCCGAAATCAGTGAGATCTCTGGGTGTCGGAAGAATTTCGACGCTCTCGCTTCTCGGGCCAAGAAAGCACCCATATGGCCTTCCAGGAGTAGGGGAACAAAGAGTGACATAAGCATAAAAACTCGGAGGTCCGCGCGGGTTTCTCGGATCGGCGCTGGACCCCCTCCCTGGCGCGCGCAGCGCGCCAGGGGCGGCGCCGGAGGCGCCGCCAGGGGGGCCCCAGCGCCGATCCGAGAAATCCGCGCGGACCTCCCAGTTTTTATGTTTGTGTCACTTTTTGTTCCTCTAGAGAGGGCCCAGAGGAGCCGAAATCAGTGAGATCTCTGGGTGCTGGAAGAATTTCGACGCTCTCGCATCGCGGGCTTCTGATGCCACCTGACGGCCCCCGAGGCCCCCCACCATCGCCCCAAGGGGGCCCCACAGGCCCCCAAGAGGGTCCCCAGGCAGCCCAAGAGGGCCTCTAGGCTTATGATGTTCCAACCTACTTTAGCCTGAGCTACCAGAACGAATATCGAGCACCCCAAACAAGTACCGAAACTCGAGGGTTTTCACGTGTCGGGCCCTGGGAGACACTCGTCCGACACTGTTTCGACTCTGTTTCGACACTCCTTCGACACTTGTCCGGGTGCTCGAAGTTACTTGGGGTTGTGGTCCTTCAGTACGATGGGACAACATAGCTCTAGGCTGGCCAGGGAGAGACCCCAGATGGCCCATGACGGCCCCAAGAGGGACCCAAGACGGCCCCACGAGGGCCTCGGGCCACGCCTTGTATACGGCCCAGCAGAGCCCAAAGACGGCCGACGCGGCGCCCAAGACGGCCCCCACTGTCCAGGAGGCCCCCGAGACGGCCCAAGAAAGTTTCACGAGGCCCCCCAAGAGGGCACATCGAACTTTAAATAAGTGATTTCCCATGTGTTTCCCAAGGATTTCGACATTCTCGCCTTTCCAGGCTTTCGATGCCACGTGATGGCCCCAGAGGCTCCAAACATCGCCCCAAGGTGGCCCAACCTGGCCCCAAGAGAGCCCACAGGCAGCCCAAGAAGGCCTGAATGCGGCCCGACAGAGACCCAAGACTGCCCATGGCCGCTCCAACAGGGACCCAAGAGGGCCTCAAGAAGGCTCAGGCCACGCCCCCTAGACGGCCCAGCGGAGCCCAAAGACGGCCGATGAGGCGCCCACGACGGCCCCAGCGGCCCCAGCGGCCCAGGCGGCCCTTCATGGCCGATTCCACCTCCTCCTCCTCCTCCTCCTCCTCCTCTTCTTCCTCCTCCTCCTCCTCCTCTTCCTCCTCGCCACAGAGAAGCCCACATACAGGATTCGTAGTTCTTTGTTCTTGAAGGGTCTCGGAGCTCTCTCGCTCCTGCGGGCCCCCCGCGCTGGGCGATGGCCCCAGAGGCCCCCCCAGCATTCGCCCCCCAGGGCGGCCCCGCAGGCTCCCGAGCGACCCCCCCCCCCTCCATGGGCAGCCCAAGGGGGCCTCCGGGCCCCCCAGGAGGAGGCCCGCAGGAGGCCCTCATCGGGCCCGAGAGGGCCCCGAGCGGCCCACGACACCCCGTAGGCCGCCTCTCGGAGAGGCCTCCGCGGGGAGGTCCCTCACAGAGCTCGGGGGCCGCGCGGGCCACCCTGAAGAGTGCCCCCCCTCGGCGACCCGAAGAGGAGACCGGCTGCCGGCCGCGCGCGCGCGCGCCGAGGCCACCGGGGCGATCCGTGTGCTGGCCTCGCCTCGTGCCTCCCCTCTCTCCCCCCCCCCCCGCAGCACGCCGCTCCTCGCTCCTCGCCGCGCTCTCTCTCTCTCTCGTGGCCCCTCGCCTCCCTCCTGGCTCCTGGCTCCTCCTCTCCTCTTGCTCCCCCTCGCGGGCTCCCCCGCGCCTCTCCCGGCCCGTCCCGTCTCCCTCTCGGCCACGGGCGTCTGCCTCCCCCCTCGTCTGGGCCCTCCCTCCCCTCCCTCCCCGCCCCTCTCCCTCCCTCTCTCTCTCTCTGCCTCTTTCCCTCCTCTCTTTTGTCGACCGTGGCTTTCCTTCTCCCTTCTTCCCTCTGGCGCCTCGCCGGTTGCTCCTCCCTCCCCTTCCCCCCTCGACCCTCGCTCCGAACGCCGCACTCTGCAGCCTCAAGTGGCAACAGCGAGCAGCAGCAGCCCGCAGCAAGCAGCGCCAGGACACAGCCAAAAGGTCGCAGAAGCAGCGACGCGCCGCAGTCAGCAGCACCCTGCAGCTGCATGCAGCAGCAGCAGGGGCGAAGTTCGGGCCCACCGTCATCACGGCAGTCTTTCGGCAACATCTCTGCCCGGGCCCCACGCGCCATCTCGGACAGATTCCGCGGCCGGGCGGCCACGGGTCAGCCCTAATCGTCATCTACAACGCCGGGATCAGCGCGTGCGAGAAGGGCGAGCAGTGGCACCAGGCTCTGTTGCTACTCTGCGAGATGCGGTCGGCGAAGCTGGAGCCCGACGCGATCCTCCTCACTATCAGCGTACTTTCTACCCGCCGTACCTGTCAGCATTCATCAAGCTACCATCGTCGTCACCACCATCGAGTACATCCATAATCGTCATCGCCATGATCATTATCAGTGGCCAGTCGCCGCCGAATGTCCGAGCGACGGATGCCGTTTCGAAGGCTTGCCATTCTGCTAGGG
This sequence comes from Prorocentrum cordatum, assembly GCA_963575745.1. Taxonomy (NCBI): domain Eukaryota; class Dinophyceae; order Prorocentrales; family Prorocentraceae; genus Prorocentrum; species Prorocentrum cordatum. The sequence goes on along the minus strand of CAUYUJ010018175.1, from coordinate 49,769 downwards.
ACACTCCGCTCGCGCTGATTCCCCCTGGGTGCCTGATGTTTTGGCGATGTGACGCGGGCACATGTGCGACCAAGCAATGGGAAGTGAGGCCAGGCAACGCACATCGGTGCAGTCCACAGCATTGTAATGCGAATTTCGTGCTCAGCCCAGCAGAGCGCAGCACAAGAGAGCAATACAGACAACCGTCAGTCCAACGCAAAGCGAACATACCATGCAATGTATTGCAGTTCAAAGCAGCGCAGGTCATGGAATGCAGCGTAATGCAGTTCATTGCAAAGTAATGAAGTGCAAAACAATGTGCATGCAAGCAGTTCAACGCACATCAAGCACCGCAACGCAACGCCATTTGAAACAACGTGTGTCACGCAAAGCAGTGCAAGCCAAAGCACAACACTTCAAAGGAAGACACACATCAGTCCAAGGCGAACAAACGAACTTACCCGGTGGCGTACCCAACCCTTTCCAAACATGTGGCGGATACAGATGGGACCGCTCACTATACACAAACCTGTTGAAGGACCCGTCGTGCTCATGAGCTCCCAGAAGTGCACAAGAAAATATGCAGTAACCGCAAGGTAGAGACGGAGACATAAGCAGACGGAGGAGGGCGAAGAATGGACGATGACGCTGACGATGACGATCACATGTTCATCGTCATGGCGATGACGATGACGATGTCAACGTCATCGTCATCGGCATTGTCATCATCACACGCTCAGTTACAACAGCAGCGCTGAGCGCTACATACGCGGGACAGAGCAGCGCCCTGCGCTCTACAGCAAAACAGCGCATCGCGCTGAGTGTCAGGCAGGCGCACGGGGGCCGCGAGGTCCCGACGGGGTGTGCGTGACTGCCGACCCCGCCGCGCCTCCCAGAAGCCCACGGATGTGGCGACAGCTGCGTATGTCTCAGCCCCGCAGGGGGCCGCGAGGTCTCGAGGGGGTGCGCGTGACTGCCGACCCCGCTGCGCCTCTCGGGAGCCCGCGGAAGTGGCGACAGGTGCGCGCGTGGCAGCCCCCCAGAGGCCGCAGGGCCCCACCTCCCAGTGAGCCCACGAGAGAGGCATAGCCACAAGGGGGCTGCAACGCCAGCAAGACGAAGGAGGGAAGGGAGGAGCAGGAGAAAGAATCAGATACAGGGCGCAGGGAGTAGGAGGCAGGAGGGCGGAGGAGGAAAGACGAGAAGGAAAAGACTCATCCACAGTGTTTTTTGTGTGTTATATATTTATATATATATATATATATATACATATATATATATATATGTGTGAAAGAGCGTGTTCTACCGCTGCTGGCGGAAAACCGGGGGGGGTCACTACCGGTTCGAACCCCTCCCCCCCCCCCCCCCCCCCCCCCCCCTCCCCCCCCCCCTCCGGAAAACCGGGGGGGGTCACTACCGGTTCGAACCCCTCCCCCCCCCCCCCCCAGTTCATCATGAAAAGGGGGGGGGGTCACTACCGGTTCGAACCCCCCACCCCCCCCCTCGAAAACCGAGTGGGGGTGCGGACAGTGGTGGGGACGGTGTTGGTGGGGACAGTGGTGAGGGGACAGCGGGACAGTGGTGGGGGCAGTGGGACAGTGGGACAGTGGTGGGGACGGTAGTGGTGGGGACAGTGGTGGGGACAATGGTGGGAACAGGGGGGACAGTGGACAGTGGTGGGGACGGTGGTGGTGGGGACAGTGGTGGTGAGGACAGTGGGAATGAGGTGGAAACAGTGGGATAGTGGAGGGTACAATGGTGGTGGGGACAGTGGTAAAGGCGGTGGCGAGGACGGCGGTGGGACAATGGGACAGAGGTACAGTGGGGACAGTGGTGGGGACAGTGGGGACAGTGGTGGGAACAGTGGGACAGCTCAGTGGGACAGCGGAGGAGTCAGTGGGACAGTGGGGACAGTGGGGAGTGGGACAGTAGTAGGGAGAGTGGAACCGTGGTGGGAACAGTGGTGGGAACAGTGGGGAGTGGGACAGTAGTGGGGACGGTAGTGGTGGGGACAGTGGTGGGGATAATGGTGGGAACAGGGGGGGACAGTGGTGTGGGGACAATGGGAATGAGGTGGAAACAGTGGGACAGTGGAGGGTACAATGGTGGTGGGGACAGTGGTGAAGGCGGTGGCGAGGACGGCGGTGGGACAATGGGACAGAGGTACAGTGGGGACAGTGGTGGGGACAGTGGGGACAGTGGTGGGAACAGTGGGACAGCTCAGTGGGACAGCGGAGGAGTCAGTGGGATAGTGGGGACAGTGGGGGTAGTCGGGCAGTGGTTGGGGCCGTGGAGACAGTGGGGAGAGTGGAACCGTGGTGGGAACAGTGCTGGGGACAGCGGGGACAGTGCGACAGTGGTGGGGCCACTGGTGGGGACAGTAGGGGCGGTGGTGGAACCAGTGGGGACAGCGGTGGTGAGGACAGTGGTGCTGGGAACACCAGTGGGGGATGTGATGCGGACGGCGGTGGGGACCGGGAGTCGTTTGCTGGCGGTGAGTGGTGGTGGGGGCGGGGGGGGGGGGGGGGTTCACCGGGAGTGACCCCCGCGGTTTTCCCGGTTTTCCGGTCCGGAGGGGGGGAGGGGGGGGGGGGGGGGGGTTCGAACCCCGGTAGTGACCCCCCAGGTTTTCGAGGGGGAGGGGGGGGGGGGGGGGTAGGGGTTAGGGGAGGGGGGGGGTTTGTTTTTGCGGGGGGGAAGGAGGGGGGGGGGGGGGTCCAGCGGGGGGGGGGGGGATTTTCGGAGGGGGGGGGGGGGGGGGAAGGACCCCGGGTTCGGAGTGAAAAGGTTGGCATTTTCCATAGTAAGCGGCGGTGGATCACGCTCTCTCTATCTCTCTCTCTCTCTCTCTCTCTCTTATATATATTATATTACAGCTTATATATATATATATATATATTTATTTATATATATGAACGAGAACCCACCAAGGAGGGTTGGGAATCTGTCCTAGCAAGACGCCCTCACAGCAATTTCGATCTCAGCGAGGCTCGGGCGAGTCTGGGAGCGCGCCCGGGGTGCGTGCCCAGTGCCGTGCCAGAGGACGTGCCTCGCGGCGTGCATACTTGGACTCGCCAGGGTACAGCCAAGACGCCGCAATAAGGACCACTGTGGGTTTTCAGGGTTTTCGTTTTTTTTTTTTTGTTTTTTGTTTTTTTTTGTTTTTTTGTTTTTTTTGTTTTTCCTTTTTCCCCCCAATCATCCTGTGGTGTTGGGTCCTCGTTTTGAAGAGACGGTGCCCCGCGTTCCTCTTCTCCTCCTCCTCCTCCCCCTCCTCCCTCTTCCCATCGTCATCATCATCATCATCATCATCATCATCATCATCATCATCATCTTTCAATCCTCACCACCGATTTCGCACACCCTCACACGTTTCGTGGCCCCATAGGGAGCTCCACCGAAGGCCCCAGTGGCAGGGTCGCATGCCCCCCCACCACCCATTTCGGCACACCCCTCACACGTTTCGTGGCCCCATAGGGAGCTCCACCGAAGGCCCCAGTGGCAGGGTTCGCATGCCTCCCCACCACCCATCTCGGCACACCCCTCACACGTTTCGTGGCCCCATAGGGAGCTCCACCGAAGGCCCCAGTGGCAGGGTTCGCATGCCTCCCCACCACCCATCTCGGCACACCCCTCACACGTTTCGTGGCCCCATAGGGAGCTCCACCGAAGCCCCCAGTGGCAGGGTTCGCATGCCTCCCCACCACCCATTTCGGCTCACCCCTCACACGTTTCGTGGCCACAGGGAGATTCATCCGAAAGGGCCAGTGGCAGGGTTGGGTTCGATTGCATCCCACCACCCATTTCGGCACACCGCTCACACTTTTCGTGGCCCCATAGGGAGCTCCACCGAAGGCCCCAGTGGCAGGGTCCGCATGCCTCCCCACCACCCATTTCGGCACACCCCTCACACGCTTCGTGGCCCCATAGGGAGCTCCACCGAAGGCCCCAGTGGCAGGGTCCGCATGCCTCCCCACCACCTTTCCCAACCCACCCATTTCGCCCGACCGCAAACCCCTCACACGTTTCGTGGCCCATATAGGAGCTCCACCAAGGCCCTAGTGGGGGGTCGCATGCCTCCCCCACCCATTTTCGGACACCCTCACCGTTTCGTGGCCCCCATAGGAGCTCCACGAAGGGCCCAGGTGGAGGGTTCGCATGCCTCCCCACCACCGATTTCGGAACACCCCTGCAAAGTTTTCGTTGGCACCATAAGGAGCTCCACCGAAGGCCAGTGGCAGGGCCCGCATGCTCCCCACACCCATTTCGGCACACCCCTCACAAGTTTCGTGGCCCCTAGGGAGCTCCCACGAAGGCCCCAGTGGCAGGGTTAGCATGCCTCCCCTCCACCATCTCGGCACACCCCTCACACGTTTCGTGCCCGTAGGAGCTCACCGAAGGCCCGTGGCTGGTTTCGCATGCCTCCCCACCACCCATCTCGGCACACCCCTCACACGTTTCGTGGCCCCATAGGGAGCTCCACCGAAGGCCCCAGTGGCATGGTTCGCATGCCTCCCCACCACCCATTTCGGCACATCCATTTCACGTTTCGTGGCCCCATGGGGATTTCCACTGAAGGCCCCATTGACTGGGTTCGCATGCGCCCCCACACCCATTGCGGCACACCCCCCACATTTCGTGGCACCATAGGGAACGCCACCGAAGGCCCCAGTGGCTGCGTTCGCATGCCTCCCCACCACCCATCTCGGCACACCCCTCACACGTTTCGTGGCCCCACAGGGAGCTCCACCGAAGGCCCCAGTGGCTGCGTTCGCATGCCGCCCCCACACCAACTTCGGTGCACCCCTCACACGTTTCGTGGCCCCATAAGGAGCTCCACCGAAGGCCCCAGTGGCAACGTTCGCATGCCGCCCCCACACGCATTTCGGCACACACCCCAAACGGTTCGTGGCCCCATAGGGAGCTCCACCGAAGACGGTACTCACACCAGCATTACTCACAACTGAATATGGTTGGGTCCTTCGCCAGGCTATTTTTCCCAACCATCCTGTGGTGTTGGGTCCTCGTTTTGAAGAAACGATACCCGCGTTCCTTCTTCCTCCTTCTCCTCGCCCTCCTCCCTCCTGCGTTCGCATGCCTCCCCACCACCCATTTCGGCACACCCCTCACACGTTTCGTGGCCCCATATGCAGTTCCACCGAATGCCCCAGTGGCTGCGTTCGCATGCCTCCCCACCACCCATTTCGGCACACCTCTCACACGTTTCGTGGCCCCATATGGAGCTCCACGAAGGCCCCAGTGATGCGTTCCGCATGCCTCCCCACCATTTCGGCACACCCCTCACACGTTTCGTGGCCCCATAGGGAGCCTCACCGAAGGCCCCAGTGCTGCTGGCCGCATGCGTCCCGCACGACCAATTCGGCGCACCCCTCACACGTTTCGTGGCCCCATAGGGAGCTCACCGAAGGCCCCAGTGCCGCCGTCCGCATGCGTCCCGCACATCCCATTCGGCACACCCCTCACACGTTTCGTGGCCCCATAGGGAGCTCCACCGAAGGCCCCAGTGGCTGCGTTCGCATGCCTCCCCGCCACCCATGTCGGCACACCCCTCACACGTTTCGTGGCCCCATAGGGAGCTCCACCGAAGGCTCCAGTGGCTGCGTTCGCATGCCTCCCCACCACCCATCGCGGCACACCCCTCACACGTTTCGTGGCCCCATAGGGAGCTCCACCGAAGGCCCCAGTGGCTGCGTTCGCATGCCTCCCCACCACCAATTCGGCACACCCCTCGCACGCTTCGTGGCCCCATAGGGAGCTCCACCGAAGGCCCCAGTGGCTGCGTTCGCATGCCTCCCCACCACCAATTCGGCACACCCCTTCACACGGTGCTCCAACGAAGGCCCCAGTGGCTGCGTTCGCATGTCGTGGCCCATAGGGCGCTTACACGAAGGCCCCCAGTGGCTGCGTTCGCTGCCTCCCACCACCCATTGCGGACACCCCTCACAGTTTCGTGGCACCCCACAGGGCGCTACACTGAAGGCCCTCAGTGGCAGGGTTCGCCATGCCTCCCCCCCACCCTTTCGGGGCACATCCCTCACTCGTTTTTCGTGGCCCCATAGGGAGCTCCGCCGAAGGCCCCAGTGGCTGCGTTCGCATGCCTCCCCGCCACACATTTCGGCACTCCCCAACACCCATTTCGGCACACCCCTCATACGCTTCGTGGCCCCATAGGGAGCTCCACCGAAGGCCCAAGTGGCTCCCCACCACCCATTTCGGGACACCCTTCACACGTTTCGTGGCCCCAAAGGGAGCTCCACCGAAGGCCCCAGTGGCTGCGTTCGCATGCCTCCCTACCACCCATTTCGGCACACCCCTCACACGTTTCGTGGCCCCACAGGGAGCTCCGCCGAAGGCCCCAGTGGCAGGGTCCGCATGCCTCCCCACCACACATGTCGGCACACCTTTCACACGTTTCGTGGCCCCATAGGGAGCTCCACCGAAGGCACCAGTGGCGCGGTGCCTATGAGAAGAGGGGCCTGGTTTGCGTGCCCCCTCCTTCGTCTCATATCCGTGCGGTTCTCGCAGCTGCATATGGTTGGGTCCTTCGCCAGGCTAATTTTCCCAACCATCCTGTGGTGTTGGGTCATCGTTTTGAAGAGACGGTGCCCCGCGTTCCTCTCATCCTCTCCTCCTCCTCCTCCTCCTCCTCCTCCTCCTCCTCGCCCTCTTCCCTCTTAGGGTTCGCATGCCTCCCCACCACCGATTTCGGAACACCCCTCGCACGTTTCGTGGCCCCATAGGGAGCTCCACCGAAGGCCCCAGTGGCAGGGTTCGCATGCCTCCCCACCGCCCATCTCGGCACACCCCTCACACGCTTCGTGGCCCCATAGGGAGCTCCACCGAAGGCCCCAG
>CAUYUJ010018175.1:35000-42817 GCA_963575745.1 Prorocentrum cordatum | reverse complement strand
CCCCTCACACGTTTCGTGGCCCCATAAGGGAGCTCCACCGAAGGCCCCAGTGGCAGGGTCCGAATGCCTCCCCACCACCCATTTCGGCACACCCCTCACACGTTTCGTGGCCCCATAGGGAGCTCCACCGTAGGCCCCAGTGGCTGCGTTCGCATGCCTCCCCACCACCCATTTCGGCACACCCCTCACACGTTTCGTGGCCCCATAGGGAGCTCCACCGAAGGCCCCAGTGGAAGGGTCCGCATGCCTCCCCACCACACATTTCGGCACACTCCTCACACGTTTCGTGGCCCCATAGGGAGCTCCACCGAAGGCCCCAGTGGCAGGGTCCGCATGCCTCCCCACCCCCATTTCGGCACACCCCTCACACGTTTCGTGGCCCCATAGGGAGCTCCACCGAAGGCCCCAGTGGCCTGGTTCGTATGCCTCCCCAACACCCATTTCGGCACATCCCTCACACGTTTCGTGGCCCCATGGGGATTTCCATTGAAGGCCCCAGTGACTGGGTTCGCATGCGCCCCCACACCCATTTCGGCACACCCCTCACACGTTTCGTGGCACCATCGGGAGCTCCACCGAAGGCCCCAGTGGCTGCGTTCGCATGCCGCCCCTACACCAATTTCGGCACACCCCTCACACGTTTCGTGCCCCCACAGGGAGCTCCATCGAAGGCCCCAGTGGCTGCGTTCGCATGCCGCCCCCACACCAGCTTCGGTGCACCGCTCACACGTTTCGTGGCCCCATAGGGAGCTCCACCGAAGGCCCCAGTGGCAGGGTTCGCATGCCTCCCCACCGCCCATTTCGGCACACCCCTCAAACGGCTCGTGGCCCCATAGGGAGATCCACCGAAGACGGTACTCACACCAGCATTACTCACAACTGCATATGGTTGGGTCCTTCGCCAGGCTAATTTATATATGTTTTTTTGTGTTTTGTTGTGTTTTCGGTCCGTTCCTTGCTCTAGGCTAGGGAGCCGCTCTGTGGCGGGGGCTCGCCGTGCCTGGGCTCGGCGCTCCCCCGGCGGTGCGCGCCGGGGGAGAGGTGCCCCGGGGCCGTGCCCGCGGACGTGTCCAGGGACTGGTCGGGGGGGGCGTGCCCGGGGCACGTGCCAGGCAGGAGAGCGCCCTCGTGCCTGGGCTCGGCGTTCCCGACAGTGCGCGCCGGGGGAGAGGTGCCCAGGGGCCGTGCCCGCGGACGTGTCCAGGGACTGGTCGGGGGCCGTGCCCAGGGCACCACCGCCGGCGGCGTCATCAGCGGTCCGCTGTGACGCCCGCGCGAGCCTGCTGAGCTCGCCTCTCCTCCTCCTCCTCCTCCTCCTCCTCCTCCTCCTCCTCCTCCTCCTCCTCCTCCTCCTTTCCTCCTCTGTGCAAGTCCGGCTGCGCCCTGTTCTGACTGGGCTCGAAGATGCCACAAAAAAAAAGGGCACGTGCCAGGTGGCGTGCCCGGGGAGGTCTCGGAGGCTGGTCGCTGGAGGCACGCCTGCGTCACCAGCAGCGCCGCCCGGGCGACGCGGCAACCAAAGGGGGTCGTCTGCGCCGACCGTGGCGCGTACACGGCCCGCGTGGGGCCGCGCGTCGGCGCCCTCCTCGCCAGTGCGGCGCGCCACGCTGGCGGCCCGCGCAGGCCGCGGCGTGAGGCCGCCGTGGCACCTCGCGCGCGGAGCGGGTCTTTCCTTCGCTCCTCGGGCTGCCGTGGACATCCCCCGCGGGCCACCCGAGCCATCCGTGCCGCAGTGCCGGAGGCAGCGCGGGCGAGTGGGCCAGCCGTGGCAGGGCTGGGGGGGGAGGGGCTGCCGCCCGCCGCGTCTCCAGCCAGTGGCCTGGGTCGGCCGAAAGCGCTCCTCCGCCTCCTCCTCCTGCCCCTCCTCCTCCTCCTCCTCCTCCTCCTCCCCTCCTCTTCCTCCGCCTCCTCCTCCTCCTCCCCCTCCTCCTCCTCCTCCTCCTCCTCCTCCTCCTCCTCCTCCTCCTTCCCCTCAGGCTTCCGGGAGGTGTACGGCGCCTTGGGCAGCGCACGGGACGGCCCCCCACGTGGCCCCCTCACGGACCGCAAGAGGCCCCAGGCCAGCAGCGGTGAGGTCCCCACGAGGGCAACACGCGGCGCGGTCCGCGGCTTCCGGGACGGGGCGCGACCCACAAAGGCCTCCAAGAGAGCTCAAGAAGCCAACAGGAGCCCCTGGGAGCGTCCAATGCGCCTGAGCTGCGCCCCCAGGGTGCGGTCGGGAACTTTGGCTCAGCGTGTCGCGCCGTCGGTTCTGGCCTACCACGCTTCGGCGCGCCACGCTATTCACGTCTCGGTCCCTGGGCGTCAGCGTCCCGATTCTTTCCCAGCGTGTCACCCTGCGGGGCGCTGCGACACGCTATGCGCTTGCAGCGCATAGCGTGTCGCCGTGGCCGCCGCCGCGACACGCTAAGCAAAAGTTCCCGATCGTGGCACTATTAGGCCCCTGGCCTCCACGATGCCACCCAAACGGCTCCAAGACGGCCCACGACTGCCCCAGGAGAGCTCCAGAACCACCCAGGCGGTCGCCAGACTCCCCCGCACGGCATTACGATGCCCCCCATGGCCCCAAACATAACATAGCCCCGAGAGCCCCACCCACCCCAACAGGCCCCACGAGAGCCCGAGAAGGCTTTTAGAGAGGCCAGCAGAGGCACTGACAAATATGCTCCCCTGATAGTCCCAGAGTGCACCACCTCGGATCCAGGCTACACGTCGCCCTGAGACGTCCCACGATGCCCCAAGAGGGCCCAGTCATGTCCCGATGCTTCCCAGCAGGAAAGCAGAGCCAGCAGCAGCAGCGGCCAGTTGCAGCCGACAAACAGGAAGAAGCAAGAAGCAAGCAGCGGCGAGCAAAATCAGCAATCATCGGTATCAGCAACACGAAGCAGCAACCAGCAACACCAACAGCAACCAACAGCAGCAATCAGCAACGCGTGTTCGACGTCCGCGGGGAGTTTCGCAGGCAGTCCACGAGGCCCTGCACCACGCTGTATAGACCTCATGGGACCTCAGGACCCCCCCTCACACAGCCATGCACCCCACACGACAGACCGCAAGATGCCCCAGCGGGTCCATGTGCCAGCATTCGGCCGAGCCAAAACATATAGCTGGTCACGCCGCCTGTGGATTTGCCCCCCAGGTGCGCGCTCGTCATCTCTCCTACATGGCCACTGGATCTGCGTGCGAGAAGGGTTCACAGGGCCTCGTGTGCACAAAATCGCCTCGTGTGCCACCATGGGGCCGAATCGCTCAGGCAGGTCCCAGAGGCGCTCCAGAGGGGTTGCCAGACCGTCCAAGAGCGCTCCAAGACGGCCTCAGTGGGTTCCGAGACGGCCCACGAGGGCCCGAAGCCTTCCCAGGGGGGGCTCCACGACGATCCAAGAGGCCGCAAAGACGCCCCAAGAGGGCCCCGAGCGCACGCCAAAGAGGCACAAATCGTCAAATTCCTATGGGAAAGCGTATATTTTCAGCATGCCCGCCTTGTGTGCTCCTCAGCGGCCCAGGACACGCCAAGAGGCCTCCCAAATCGCCCCAAGAAGACGCCAGCGGCCCCCAAGAGGGCTCCAAGACGGCCCACAAGAGCCCCAAGACGACGCCAGAGAGCCCTGAAACGGCCTCACAGAACCCCACGACGGCCCCAAGCGAGCTCCGAGTGGGCCCCAAGAGGCTCCCAAGACGGCCTCAGGCAGCCTCCAGAGAGCTCCAAGACTGTCCAAGGCCTCCAGAGGATGCACCGTGACGGCCCAAAAAAGGCCCCCAAACGTCCCAAAACGCTCCCAGAGCAGCCCCAAAAAGGTTCAGAATGCACAAACTCGCTTCTTTACGGCGCCACCATGGGGCCGAATCGCTCAGGCCGGTCCCAGAGGCGCTCCAGAGGGGTCCCAGACCGTCCAAGAGCGCTCCAAGCTGGCCTCAGTGGGTCCGGAGACAGCCCACGACGGCCCGAAGCCTTCGGGGGGGGGGCTCCACGACAATCCAAGAGGCCGCAAAGACGCCCCAAGAGGGCCCCGAGCGCACGCCAAAGAGGCACAAATCGTCAAATCCCTATGGGAAAGCGTATATTTTCAGCATGCCCTTGTGTGCTCCACAGCGGCCCAGGACAGGCCTCCCAAATCGCTCCAAGAAGACGCCAGCGGCCCCCAAGAGGGCTCCAAGACGGCCCACAAGAGCCCCAAGACGACGCCAGAAAGCCCTGAAACGGCCTCACAGAACCCCAAGACGGCCCCAAGCGAGCTCCGAGTGGGCCCCAAGAGGCTCCCAAGACGGCCTAGCTCCAAGACGGTCCAAGGCCTCCCGGACGCCCCGTGACGGCCCAACAAGGCCCCAAAACGTCCCAAAACGCTCCCAGAGCAGCCCAAAAAAGCATCAGAATTGCCCGAAAAAGACCCCCACAAGGACCACCAAGCAGGCCCAGAGACGCCTACTACAAGAGCGATCGGTGAAGTACAAAGCTCTTCTCACCAAGGCTCCCAAGAGCGAGACGCAGCGTAGAGAGCTCTCCCAGGCACAGCTCCCAAGAGCGAGCGGTGACGTCGGGACACTTTTCCGACCTCTCACGCAGGAGCACGCACGCACAGCACGCAAGCACAATAGATTTCCTGGGCTGTCCCCCGGAAAAGGCTCGGGGGGACAGCCCAGGAACGGCCCCAGAGGCGCCCCAAAAAACTTCAAGAGAAAGGGCCCCCAGGAGGCCGCAAGACGGCCCAAGAGGGCCTCAAGAGGCCCCTTGGAGGCCGCAAGACAGCCAACGAGGCCCCAGCAGGCCCCCAGGAGCTCGGAAAGAACCCCCGAGAGGCCCACTAACCGTTCCCAAGGAGACGGCAGCGCCCGCCATCAGGCTTCGAAGAGGCAGCCGGAAAAAAGTCAACAGAGCCCTCCGGGTGACTTTTCCAAGGCCCCAGGTGTTTTCAAAATTGGCAAGCGGCGAGACGTATACCGCAGACCCACCATAGCCGTCTGTGACGCTCCGAAGGCTGTCTAGGCGGAGGTAGAGCGGAAGGCGGACGAAGAGAAGGAAGCGGTCCAAGAGGGCCTCCGAGACGGCCCAAGACCGCTCGAAGAAGCTCCAGACGAGCCGCGGCAAACGGAATCATTGATTTTTCTATGGTTTCTGAAAGATTTCCACCTTCTCGCCATTTCGAGCGAAGACAGGCCCAAGACGGCCTTTTCGAGCCAAGACTGGCCCAAGATGACGTGGACGAAGTCCACGGGTTCGCCCTAGTCAGCTACAACGCTGTGACCAGCGCGTGCCAGAAGGGCGAGCAATGGCAGCGGGCTCTGGCGCTGCTGAGCGAGATGTGGGAAGCGAAGTTCGAGCCCAACGTCATCAGCTGCAGCGCTGGTATCAGCGCGTGCGCGAAAGGCGTGCAGTGGCAGCGGGCATTGGCGCTACTCAGCGGCATGTGGGAGGCGACGTTGGAGACCGACGTCATCGTCATCCCTACATAGCTGGGAGCTGCGCGCGCCAAAGACGCATATACGCAAAGTCTAGACGCACCGTGTAACCCCACGAGCTCATCCAGACACGATGTCCATACGAGTTGCTCTGGCCAGAGATGTGGAGTAGACTGCAGTGTAATAAAAGGTTGGGTAAGACGTCGTGCCTCAAGATCGGGAGGATGGAGGAGAAATCGGAGGAGGAGCGAGAGGAGGACGAGGTGGAGGAGGGGGAGGAAGAGGAGGAGGAGGAGGAGGAGGAGGAGGAGGAGAAGAAGGAGTACTAATACGAGTAGTTCTGATCCTATGAATAGTCCCTATGCCAAGAAGACTAAGGCGACGACGAATCAGCATACGCATAATCGTATTAATGATATTATTACTTGTGCTAGCAACAACGCGTACTAGTAATACGAAGAAGCGAGCACCACGAATACTAATAATACTTAGAAAGCTAATGCTGTGACACATCATACTACTAATACTACCAATACTACTAATACTACTACTGCCACTAATACTACTAATACTACTAAGGTTACTAATCATACTAATACTACTGATACTACTGATACTACGGCTACGACTAATACTACTACCACTGCTACGCGTAACACTACTCATACGACTCATAAAATACTAATGCTATCCATACGACTACGCATACAACGTACTGCGAACCATGCTGATACTAAGCACGTGGGGAATCCTTCCAATACGAAGCAGAGTACTACTACACAGACGGCGAGGAGGAGGCGGAAAAGGAGGAGAAGGAGGAGGATGAGGAATTATGCGGATGATGATGTTGATGATGATGCTGCTGATGATGACGATGATGAGGATGCTGATGATGGTGCTGATGCTGATGATAATGATGAGGAGGAGAAGCAGGAGGAGGATGATGACGATGAGGACGATGATGAGGAGGAGGCTGAGGCAGGAGGGAGAGGTGGATCGGGAGGAGGGACGATGCAGGGGGAGGAATGAGCGGAAGAGGAAGAGGAAGAGGAGGAGGAGGAGGAAGAGGAGGAGGGGAGGAGGAGGAGGAGGAGGAGGAAAGGAGGAGAAGGATGAGGTCGGGACGAGGATGATGATGATGATGATGATGATGATGATGATGATGATGATGATGATGATGATGATGATGATGATGATTGATGATGATGATGATGATGATGATGATGATGATGATGATGATGATGATGATGATGATGATGATGATGATGATGAGGAGGAGGAGGAGGAGGAGGAGGAGGAGGAGGAGGAGGTGGAGGGGGAGGCGGATGAGGAGAAGGAGGAGGAGGAGGAGGAGGAGGAGGATGAGGAGGAGGAGGAGGAGGACGAAAACAACAACACGAAGAGGAGAAGGGGGGGAGGAGGAGGAGGAGGAGGAGGAGGAGGAGGAGGAGGAGGAGGAGGAGGAGGGGAGGAGGAGGCGGGGAGGAGGGGAGGAGGAGGAGGAGGAGAGGAGGAGGAGGAGGAGAGGAGGAGGAGGCGCAGGAGGAGGGGAGGATAGGGGAGGGTGCGAAGGGACCAGGGAGGAGGAGGAACAGGCGGAATATGAGAGGAGGAGAGGGAGGAGGAGGAGGAGGAGGGAGGAGGAGGAGGAGGAGGAGGAGGAGGAGGAGGAGGAGGAGGAAGAGGAGAAGGGAGAAGGAGAAGGAGAAGGAGGTGGAGGAGGAGGAGGAGGAGGAGGAGGAGGAGGAGGAGGAGAGGAGGAGGAGGAGGAGGAGGAGGAGGAGGGGGGGGAGGAGCAGGAAACGAGCAGGCGCAGGAGCAGGAGGAGGAGGAGGAGGAGGAGGAGGAGGAGGAGGAGGAGGAGGAGGGCGAGTAGAAAGACTGACAGCCTCTTGGGTGCCTCTCGGGGTCTCTTCGGATTTCTTCGGGAGTTTATTGGGGTCCTCTTGGGGCGTCTAGGGGTCTCTCGGCGATTCAGGGGTCTCTTGGCGCGTCTTGGGTGTATCTGGGTGGACTCTTGGGGTCTCTTGGGGGTCTCTTGGGAGCCTCGTGGGGGCCTTTTGGGGGCACCCTTCGGAGCCTCTGGGGCCATCTTTGGGGCCATCTTGGGGAGGATGGGGGGGTCCTTAGGGTCCGGTCCCCAGGAGGACAACATGTGGCCAACACCTTCGTACCATCAAGGAGTTTGGCTTTCTCGCCGAGGCCTCTTGGGGCGTCTTGGGTGCCTCTGGGGGGCCTCTTGGGGCGTCTTGGGGGTCTCCTGGGGGCCTCTTGGGGGCCTTTTGGGGGCTCCATGGGCCTCAGGAGGCTTACACGTGGTCAGTACCCTTTTAGCACAATTAACTAATTTGGATTTCGCGCCGGGGCCATCTTGGACGCTCCAGCGACCCGCCGCACCCCCCCCCTCCAGACCCAGGTCGAGG
>CAUYUJ010018175.1:0-30000 GCA_963575745.1 Prorocentrum cordatum | reverse complement strand
GCCGATGCTGTCTGTGGCCTGAAAGCCCCTTCGTTACTTTTGCAGCGTCCCCTGCGATAGCACGGCGACTGTACGGCCCAAGAAAGCTTTCCAGGAGGTGCCCACGACCGCCAAACGGGCCCTAAGAGACGGCCCCAGACGCCCCAAGAGGCCTCAAGATGGCGCCGAGGTGGCTCCAAGAGGCTCCAAGGTGGCTCTGGCGCAGGGTCCCCGAAAGGCTAGCATTGTCAAATCCTGCCTCGTCCTCCTCGTTCTCCTCCTCCTCCTCCTCCTCCTCCTCGCTCCCTCCTTCGACTGGGAAGGGACAGAGGATGCCACGATGGAGCTGCTGCAGTTGGCCCCCCCCGCGTGGTCCCAGATTGCTCTCAGATCGTGGCTTGGGTCATGGGTCACAAGTCGCAGGATGGCCCGGCTTGATGCTCAGTGCATCTTCGGGTGCGATGCTCCAGATAACGTCAATCACTATATATGTAGTTGCCGCAGGTTGCAGTATATCGCCTCCATGGCTCTGCGCTCATTTCTCCCAGGGGACCCTCTCTTCCTCCTTGGTCTGCGAGGCGGTTTCCTGGCCTCTGTTGTTGCGTGTTATCACACACATCGTTTAGCGTCCCATCAGAGTTCGCTTCCATTGTCCCTCTCCCAAGCCGGCCAGTTGATAGACGCCGTGAGGTTGGCCACGCGTCTCCCAACGCGGAGGCGTCAGAGGCATTTGTTGTGCCGAGCCTCCCTCGACTCCATCGTGGAGCAGGCGCGGCTGGGAAGGGAGGAAGGGTAGAGTGGCTAGGATCTGGACTCCTTCCTTCACGCTCCGCCTTCTCCGTGCAGAGGCTTCCAGGAGAGCCCGAGGGGCCCACAACAACAACAACAGCAGCATCAACAACAACATCAACAACAGCAGCAGCAACAACAACAATACTTTTACCCTCATGCGCGATGTTTCCACACGAAGCATGCGACCAGCACGATAGCCATCCCCATCATGGGGGACTCTTGTTTAATAGCGGGGTCCATTATTCCCAGTCCCCTCTCGACCAATGAGGTCTTGCAAACACCTCCTCCGAGGAATTTTTAAATATCCCGCCACGAAAACGCATGCCCGCGCCTTGCTGCGCCGATGCGAGACCGCCAGTGGAGCCCCAGCCAAGGGTAAAGCACAAGGAAGTATCGAGCGACAGGATTGCCTTGGTGGGGATGGGGGCTGCCGGCGGCGAGGCAAGGACCTGGCCCTGAAATAGAAATGGAAGAAATCTCGAGCTGGGCCGCTGTTGTCGCTGGGAACGGCGCCAATGCTGAACAGAGTAGGGCACTAGTCCAGCGCAAAACAAAACGAAGTCTCGAGCGGGAACGCTGCTTTTGTTGGGACGGCGGTTGTCGGCGGCGAGGAGGAGCACCGCCGTGAGTAAGAAGGGAGCAAGTCTCGAGCGGGAGCCGTGGTTCTGTCGGGACTGGGGCTGTCGGCGGCGAGGAACAGCACCGTCCTGAGGAAAAACGGAGGAAGCCTCGAGCGGGAGCGTTGTTCTTGCTGGGAGCGGCGCCAATACAAAAGAGAGTAGGGCGCCAGTCCAGCGTAAAACAGGAGGAAGTCTCGGGCGGGAGCGCTGGTTTTGTCGGGACGGCGTTTTTCGGCGGCGAGCAGGAGCACCGCCTTGAGTAAAAATTTGAGGAAGTCTCGAGCGGCAGCGTTGTTATTGCTGGGGGCGGCGCCGATGAGAGAAAGAGTCGCGCGCCAGTCCAAGGTAAAACGGGAGGCAGTCTCGAGCGGTAGCGCTGGTTTTGTTGGGACGGCGGCTTTCGGCGGCGAGCAAGAGTACCGGTCTGGAGTAAAAAAGGAGGAAACTTTCGAGCTGGAGCGTTGTTGTTGTTGTTGAACATTATTAATTCTAAAGAATAATTATTGTTGGGCCCCCTGGTGCGCGCCCCCCCCGCCGCGCCTAGGCCGCAGCCACGTTTTCATCATTTTCGTGAGGAAGCCTCAGGTAATTCGATGTCATCCAGATCCGGTTGTTTTGTTCCCCCCCGCTTTCCCTTGCAAAAAACACTATAAAATGAATTTCTTGTTCAAATATAATCAAATTTCAAGAATCCCTTGCAAAAAATAAGGTAAAGTGGACATTCGCGCGCGCAAGACGAAATCCTTCCAAAAGCTTAGTGTTCGGAAGCGATTTCAACATAAAAACATCAAAAAACCAATGGTTTTTCAACAAAAAAATGTCAAAATCTCATCCCGCGCGCTCTTGCGGATTCGTAGGAAACCCAACACTTTTTTAAACATTTCTGTCAAACGGGCTTTTGCGAGCAACTTTTTCGAATTGTTGTCGCTTCGCGAATCCCCACCAGCCCATCCAGAAACGATGCCCAGAGGAATTGCCTCGATCAGAGAAGTGGGCAGCACACAGAGGAAGCCATTATGAGACATCTTGGGATATCTTGAGCCATCTTGGAGGTCATTTTGGGCTCTCCCAGACGCTCTTGGAGTCATCTTAATCCGTGCCCCCCCCCAAGAGGCCTCCATGTGGCTAAAACCTGTGTAGAATCAATGATTAGGCATTCTCGCCGAGGCCTCTTGGAGCATCTTGGGTGCATCTGGGGGGGCTCTTGGGGCCTCTTGGGGGTCTCTTGGGGGCCTCCGGGGGGCCTCTTGGGGGCCTCTTGGGGCCATTTTGGGGCCATCTTGGGACCTCTTGGGGCTTCCTGGGCGCTTCTTGGGGCCATCTTGGAGGAGATCGATCAAACAAGAGGGGGGGTTTAATTAGCGCCCCCCCTCGGAAGCCCCTAAAATCGCCTCTTGGACCCCTCTTGGAACGCTCTTGGAGTGCTCTTGGGCGCTCTTGGGGCCGTCTTGGGGCTCTTTTGGGGCTCTCTTGGGGCCCTCTTGGGCCATCTTGGAACCATCTCCAGGCCTCGGATGGCCATCGGAAGCGAAAAGGCGAGAAAGCAAAAATCATTGATTTTCCTTAGGTTTTGGGACGATTTTGGCCTCTTCGGGGCCTCCTTGGGGAGCTGTTTGGCCACTTGGAGTTATCTTGGGGCCGTCTTTGGGCTTCTTGGAACCATCTTAGGAGCCATCTCGAGCGATCTTGCGCTATCTTGAGCCATCTTGGAGCTCATCTTGGGTTCTCTGAGGCGCTCTTGGAGCCGTCTTGGGCCATCTGGGACGCTCTAACTACCCGCGGCCCCCCCCGTCCAGGTCCAGGGGAGGGGGTAGGGGGAGGGGTAAACCCCTCCCCAAGGGGGAAGAGGGAGGGGTGGAAGAGGATCTGCTCTAGACCACCTACGCCCAGAGGGCTGGTGGGACTTCTGCGACAACGGTTGCGCACCTGCCAGGGCCATCATCCCTGTCAAATAATACCATGCGGGACAGATTCGTTTTTTCTTCGCGCGCGCACGCCGAAATCTCCAAAAACCATTGGGTTCTGTGGGTGTGTACCCCACGCCAGTGTAGTAGCCACGGTCGTCCGCACGCCACGAAGTGAAGTGTCCCAACGTCATAGGGCGGGAAGCTGGGTTTGGGTGGTCGCGAAGAGTCGTTTGGATATTTGGTAGAGCTTGTAATGCCCCCCCACGAAGTGGGGGTATTGCCTGGTGTCGTATGAAAACCCTGGCACTGGGGAGAACACCACGCGTTCGGGTAAAATGATTGTTGTTGTTGTTGTTGAACATTATTAATTCTAAAGAATAATTATTGTTGGGGCCCCTGGTGCACGGCCCCCCTGCGCCGCCTAGGCCGCAGCTACATTTTCATCATTTTCGTGAGGAAGCCTCAGGTAATTCGATGTGATCAAGATCCGGTTGTTTTGTTCCCCCCCGCTTTCCCTTGCAAAAAACACTATAAAATGACATTTCTTGTTCTAATATAATCAAATTTCAAGAATCCCTTGCAAAAAATAAGGTAAAGTGGACATTCGCGCGCGCAAGACGAAATCCTTCCAAAAGCTTAGTGTTCGGAGCGATTTTAACATAAAAACATCAAAAAACCAATGGTTTTTCAACAAAAAAATGTCAAAATCTCATCCCGCGCGCTCTTGCGGATTCGTAGGAAACCCAACACTTTTTAAACATTTCTGTCAAACGGGCTTTTGCGAGCAACTTTTTCGAACTTCTGCGACAACGGTTGCGCACCTGCCAGGGCCATCATCCCTGTCAAATAATACCATGCGGGACACATTCGTTTTTTCTTCGCGCGCGCACGCCGTCGTCGTCGGCCGCGGGGCCCTGAATAGTAGCCACGGTCGTCCGCATGCCACGAAGTGAAGTGTCCGAACGTCATAGGGCGGGAAGCTGGGTGTGGGTGGTGGCGAAGAGTCGTTTGGAAATTTGGTAGAGCTTGAACCGGCCCCCCCACAAAGTGGGGGTATTGCCCGCCTCCTATGAAAACCCTGGCACTGGTGAGAACGGAGTGTCCCCACGTGCTAGTAATTGTTGTTGTTGTTGTTGTTGTTGTTGTTGTTGTTGTTGTTGTTGTTGTTGTTGTTGTTGTTGTTGTTGTTGTTGGGGGGCCGTTTTTGGTGCCCCCCAAACCGCTCGAGCGTGAGCCTCATTTTCGATGAACATGTAGGCGGCGCCGAGGCGAGAGCGCCAAAACGCCTGGGGGGTCCAACAATAATTATTGTGTAGGAGTTAACATTCGTCAACAGCTGCAACAACAACAGCATCAGCAACAACAGCAGCAGCAGCAACAACAACAACGAAGAGGGCCCAACATGCCCCGAATACTGCCCAATATGGCTCCTGCTGGCCTCCACGATGCCTCCAAGAGGGCCCTAAAAGGACAGCTCCAAGAAGGCCCCAGAGTGCCCTGAGATGACCCAGCAACCCTTCTACGGGGCCCCGCGAGGCCGCCAGGAACCCCAAGGTGGCCTGGAGAGGCTGCACAAGACCCTGCATGGCCCGACGGTCGCCTCCAAGACATCTCTGCTCGCTTCTTCCCACACGGCTGCCAGAAGACCCCCGCTGCTCCCAAGCTCGTTCCAGAGAGGGCCGCAAGGGGTTGCAGAGTCACGTTCCCGGGCGGGCCGCCCCGGCTGCGCCCGCTTCCCTGGAGGGTCGCCCAGGGGAAGCACGGGCATAGCACAGATGTTCACCAGGGCTGGTTCGCAGGACCCCAGGAGGTCCCCACGAGCAGAACGAAACAGCAACAGGCAGCATCGGGCAGCATCAAGCAGCATCAGGCATCAGCAGGCAGCAGTGCCAGTGCAGCACCGAGCAGCAGCACATGCAGCAGCATTCGTTGGTAGTGGCCGCAGCTCCAGACCGCAGCAAGCAACAGTCCCCATCCGCAGACAGCAGGCTGTGGCAACACTGAGTAGTAAACAACAGGAGCTCTCGTCAAACATCACCAGGCCGCAAGCGGCGGCGATCGGACGACCAAGCGAAGCAGAAGCCAAGACGTCAGGATCGCGGGCCAGCAGGCACGCTGTGAAGAACGCAGCCAGACAAGGAGGCTGGCAGCCACCCAGGCATGGCACTGCGAAAGCAGGTCACCGACCCGCGCCCTCGCATGCCAGTGAGCCTGCGCGCACTTCAGTCCACGGGGCCAGTCCTAATCCATCACGCGACGCGGGGGGAACGGTTACCGCCCGCCAGAAGGACAACGGACCCAAAGACTCAAACTTGGCCTCGGCCGGCCTCGGCGCGCTGCAGGCTCCCCCCTGGGGGGCCCTGCGACGGCCCAGGAAGACGGTCCAAGGTGGCCCGAGACGCCTCCAGACGGTCCAAGAGGTCGCCAACACGACTTTTCAGACTGCCCGACAGGGCCGCAGTACAGCCCCACGGAAGGGCCCCGAGAGGCCAAAATCATCGGTTTCCCCGTGGCCTTTGGAGGGCTTTCGCGTTCTTGCCTTTTCGGAGTCTCGACGCTTCTAGACGGCCCAATGGGCCCCCAAGATCGCCCCAACACGGCCGAGGCTCCCAAGAGGGCCCCCAGTCTGCCCAAGAGGGCCCAAGAGGGCCCAAGGTGGCCCAGGAGGCCTCCGAAGACGGCCGAAGATGGCCCTGAGAAGGGGAACTCGAACGAAAATTTCGCGCCCTCCGCTCCAAGATGATCCCAGATACCACCAGCAGGCCCCCAAGAGGCCCCCCAGAACGCCGGGAGGCCCCCCAAGAGGCCCCGATCAGTCCCCACGAGGCGCCCGAGAGGTTCCACGACACCCCCAAAACCGCCTCCAAGAAGGCGCGGATCTGGTCTGTAGATGTAAGGCCCGCGCCTTCTGATTTGCGGCCTCCTTCTTGGAGGCCATATCCCCCCCCCCCCCTACAGCAGGGATCCATGCCAAGAGACTCCCCGCCTGCCTCCAGGGTGTCCTGGGCCTCTTGGGTTCCGATGGCTCTGCCATGGCGAGCGCGACGTTCCCGCACCAGAAACATCCAGTGGGCGCTCTGGGGCCTCGGGGTTGGGCTTCCGGTGGCAGGCTCTTTGGTGGACGGACCTCCGCTGCACAACTTGCCCATGACGATGGCGATGGTGACGACGCCGACGACACTGTGCGCCCGCCGCCCACGGGGGGGGGCCTATGCGCCGCAGCGCCCTCGAGCATCCTCCGAGAGCCTGCGCGGCGCCTCCTCCGACCTCCTCCCCTGTCCTCTCCGGCGGCGGCCCCCCCCACCCTGTCCTCCTCTGTCCTCTGTCCTCTGTCCTCTGTCCTCTTGTCCTCCCCTTGTCCTCTGTCCTCTGTCCTCTTGTCCTCCTCTTGTCCTCTGTCCTCCTGTCCTCCTCCGACCTCCTCCTCCGTCCTCTGTCCTCGGGCGGCACGCGTACCCCCCCCCCGTGGGCCGCCGTGGGACAGGTGAGGCCCACGGCCTCCCCTCCCGCCTCTCGGCTCCCGGCCCTGGCCAATGGTGCCCAGGGGGGGAGGAGGCTGGCACACCCGCGCCTCTGCCCTTCCCTCGTGCTCGCCCTCTCCTGGGGCCTCCCGGGAGCCCCTCGTCGCCACCGCTGGATTCGCCTCGAAGTCCTGGTCAGGCCGCACCCCGGGAGAGGTCCGATGGGGTAGCGGTATCGGTGCGTTGTGGGTTTCCCCAGGTACCGACTCGAGGCGGTTCGGGAGCATCCCCGGGCGGCCCGAGGCGCCCCCGTTATATCCCGAAGGGCAGCAGCACGAAGCGCGAGGCAGGCAGCAGCGGCGGCAGCACACGGCAGCAGCAGCAGCAGGTAGTGGTCAGCGGCACACGCCCCAAGCAGACGTGGCCATCAGCAGCACCCTGCAGCCACAAGCAACAACGACACGCGGCAGCGGCAGCGGCAAGCATTACCAACAGCACGCACCAGCGGCAGCAAACATCAGCACGCAGTAGCATGCGCGGGATGCATGTGCACAATCACGTGCCATTACGTGCAGATTTCGTGCACGGAGTCCACGGGTTAGCCCTAATCAGTTACAGCGCTGGTATCAGCGCGTGCGAGAAGGGTGAGCAGTGGCAGCGGGCTTTGGTGCTGCTGAGCGAGATGTGGGAGGCGAAGTTGGAGCCCGACAGCATCTGCTACAGCGCTGGCATCAGCTCGTGCGAGAAGGGCGAGCAGTGGCAGCGGGCACTGGCGCTGCTTGGCGAGATGTGGAAGGACGAGTTGGAGCTCAACGTCACCCATGTTACGTACAATACCAGGCTCAGCGCGTGCAAAAATAATGGTTTTTAGTGAAAAAGCTGCGCCCGGGAGCGGCCCGGAGCGCCCAGAGCGCCCAGGGGCTGCACACGAGGACCCGCGCCGGACCCCCAGGCGGCCCCAGACCCCCACCCTGGCCTTAAGGCGGGCCTGTCCCTCTACGGGAGGAACATTCAAACACAGCTTAAAAATAGTACGGGGACGATTTTTCGTTTATTCCTGGATCTTATATATATATATATATATATGTGAATATATATATATATATTATATATATATATATATATATAATATATATATATATATATATATATATATATATATTATTTTTTCGTCCAAAATCTGCCTGTGGGGGGACATGCCCGACCTAACCCCAGACCCCCACCCTGGACCCACGATGGCTCCAACGGCCGCCGGGACGGCCCACGAGGGGCCGGGATGACCCCGATATCGGCCCCACGAGGCAACAAAAAACAAGCAGAAGCCATGCATTTCCCAAGGCTTTCCAAGTTCTCCCCTGGGACGGGCCCAGAACGGCCTCGCACGGCTCCAGGTCCTCCGAATATTGCACCGAGATGGCCCAAGAGGCCCTCATGAGCCCACCAAGACGGCCAATGAGGGCCCCAAGACGGCCCAGAACAGGCCCCAGAGAGCCGAACAGAACTTCAAGTTGTCCCACAAGACGCCCTAGGAGCTGCCCGGGAGGGCCCTAACAAGACTCCCAGACGGCCCCAGACCCCCACCCTGGCTCCAAGCTTTCCCAAGAGGCCCCAGGGAAGGCCCAAGCGGGCACACTAGGACTCCGAAGACGGCCTCACGAGGCTAAGCATCAAGCGCTGACTTTGTTGCATTTCCGGATGATTTTGCACACTTTCCCAACGACAAGCCCGGAACGGCCCCGCGCGGCTGTGGGCACTTGTGCGATCGCCCAAGATTGCCCACGAGGCCCGGACGAGCGCACCAAGACGGCCCACGAGGGCCCCACCCCCCGCAAGACCCCAAGATCGCCCCCAGACGGCCTGGCAGAGCCTCAGCTGCCCCCCCTGACGCGCTCTCGGAGCTGTCCAAGAGGGGCCCCAACTTGAACCGAGCTCCAACACGGCCCCAGACTCCCGCCATGGCTCCACGACAGCCGTGCACGTGGAGGCCCCCAGGACGGCACCAGAGAGCCCCAGTGTGGCCCAAGGGGGGGCCGCACAATGACCCAAGAGGAATCCGCGAGCTGTTGCAGA
Organism: Prorocentrum cordatum; assembly: GCA_963575745.1. NCBI lineage: Eukaryota > Dinophyceae > Prorocentrales > Prorocentraceae > Prorocentrum > Prorocentrum cordatum. The sequence goes on along the minus strand of CAUYUJ010018175.1, from coordinate 21,171 downwards.
CAAGGGGGCCCCAGATGGGGGCCCCAGATGGCCAACGAGAGCACCCCGACACGCCTCGAGCCCCCTCCCGCCGATTAGGGGTGACAAGGGGGACCTTCTCCTATCTTCTCTGCCTCGGTGAGCCTGCACCCCTCCCTCTCCAGTGCCGCCCTCCTCCTCCTCCTCCTTCTCCTCCTCCTCCTCCTCCTCCTCCTCCTCCCCTCCTCCTCCTCCTCCTCCTCCCTCCTCCCCCTCCCCCTTCTGCTCCTCCTCCTCCTCCTCCTCCTCCTCCTCCTCCTCCTCCTCCTCCTCCTCCTGCAAGAGGATGCAGCGAGACTCGACTGAGGGCTTCCCGCAGCCATCGATGCCAGGAGAACCCTCCAGTGACCACTCCGAGACAGCCCAGGCACTCCCAGGACACTCGCAGAGAGCCTCCAGCCCCAGAGCCCGGAGCCTGCAGGAAACCTGTGAGCCTGGGTCCCGAACGCGCTCGTGTCGCCTGTGATCGACGGCACGTTCGCGTTCGGGACCAACACCTTGACCTGCCAGCTGTGGATTTTCCACGGGCTCGCACTGGTCTGCTACAATGCTGGGATCAGCGCGTGCGAGAAGGGCGAGCAGTGGCAGTGGGCATTGGCGTTGCTGAGCGAGATGTGGGAGGCGAGGTTGGAGCCCGATGTCATGATTCTTAGCAGCGCAGGACTATCCCTACAATCTGGGTGTCTTGCGTTCGGAAGAGGTGTTTGCACAGAATGCCCCTATGGGTCCCCCAGCAGCAGCTCGGAAGATCCAGAGGCTCCCGAGAGGGCCCCAGGAGTTTCCAGGAGCCCCCGAAGATGCCTCCAGAGGGCTTCGCGAGCCCCTCAGACGGCCTCACTACAGTCGAGGCTGCTTAGTAGGCCGATCCTTCCAAGGCGGGGCTACCCTTGTGTTCTATGCTTCGCGGCCCATACCTTTGCATTCCTGTGGCAGTGTGACCCGAAGGGTCTCGTGTCCTCCCTCGTGTCCTCTTTCTCGCACTTCCCCCTCCTCGCTCGCCGCCGATCGATCCTCGATTCTCCTCGATCGCGTCCTTGCTGCGCATCCTTGTCACACGCGTGGGGGGCTGCAGCCATTGGGGCGTTCCCAAAAAGGCCCCTGCCTTCTAGGCAGCATCGTCGCCCCAGCTGGGACCATAGTAAACCACGACGTCTGGGGGTCTGGGATCGGCTCGGACGAACCCTGAGATCCGACGTCTCGGAAAAATCGAGACATCGTGAGAAATCACGACGGGAGCCCAGGACCTCATCTTTCTGTAGCATTTGTCAAGCTGGATCCACCTGTGAGGGCCCGGGGGCCCGAAACTGGAACCGCCCGGCTCGAGAAAACGCAGTCGCCAGGATCCCGTGGATTACGTCTATAGTCGACCCGAGAGCAGCTATATACCTCGTGGCCTCCCGGCCCGGCCCCGCCAAGAGGGGTCTCTCGGGGCCGCCCTGGGGCCCGCTCGGCCGGCTGGAGTGCCTCCGAGGAGTCCGAGGAACCTGCCCGTCGGCAGGGAAGGGTGGGGCCTGTCCGACTGCGCTGCCCCAAGCCCAGAGATCCAGGCATTGGAAAACTCGAGGCAGAGGTTTTATGCAACGTTCGGCCTCCAGGGGCCCTCGCTGGGCCCCAGGAACGTCAAAAACGACTCGGGGTGAAGAGCCGCCCTGGGGAAGGGGTCGAGGCTTGCTTCCGGGGACCCCGCACTGAAAGAATCACGACATCCCCTGACCTTCCAGAGAGCCATTTTTTAGCACTGCAGGCCTAAAAACCTAAAACACGGAACGAAACAATCTAAAACCAGGACGTAGCACAGCTTTGGGAGAGGCTTTTGAGTCCGGCGGTGCAATTTTGTAGCCCTCCTGGAAGGTCAGGGTCGGATCTCTGGGAGAGGGCCCCAATGACGGCCTCGCGAGGACCACTCCCGCCCGAGGGCCACCGGGGGCGCCGCTGGGGGCGCCGGGAGGACGACCCGGAGGCTCCTCGGAGGCACTGCAGCTGGCCGGGCGGGCTCCCGGACGGCCCCAGGAGACCCCGAGGGTCGGACGTCGGACGCAGCTCCTGGGAGGTCAGTTCTGATCTTGCCCTGGTCCGACATCTGGCTTCATTCAGGAAGGGAAAAAACACAGACACGAGTAATCGTCGATTCCCTAGAAAACATGGGAATTGGGCGGGACGACAAAAACCCAGAAAATATGGGAAAATATGGGGCATATTTACCTAACAGCGTAGACTGATAGGTTTCTAGTTGACTCAAAAGAGCTCACAGATCACTCCACAGGGGGGTCCGGGCAGGCGTTGGGAGTTGCCGGCCGGCAGGGTGCCGGGCCTGTGCCGGGCTCGTTTTTCACCAACAGTCACACACTTCGTGCTCGTCGACCTCTCAGAACCCCATTCCCAGGCCACATTCTGAATAACCGGATGCAACAGTCACACACTTGGTGCTCCTTGACCTCCCAGAACTCCATTCCCGGGCCACATTTTGAATGCCCGGAGCCAACTGTAGGCCACTTCGTGGTCTTCGAGTTCCCAGAACTCCATTCCCGGGCCACATTTTGAATGCCCGGAGCCAACTGTAGGCCACTTCGTGTCTTCGAGTTCCCAGAACTCCATTCCCGGGCCACATTTTTGATGCCCGGAGCCAACTGTAGGCCACTTCGTGGTCTTCGAGTTCCCAGAACTCCATTCCCGGGCCATGATTTTGGATGCCCGGAGCCAACTGTAGGCCACTTCGTGGTCTTCGAGTTCCCAGAACTCCATTCCTGGGCATGAATTTGAATGCCCGGAGCCAACTGTAGGCCATTCCCGGGCCAGATTTTGGATGCCCGGAGCCAACTGTAGGCCACTTCGTGGTCTTCGAGTTCCCAGAACTCCATTCCTGGGCATGATTTTGAATGCCCGGAGCCAACTGTAGGCCACTTCGTGTTCTTCGAGTTCCCAGAACTACATTCCCGGGCCACATTTTGAATGCTGAGGCTGAGGCTGAGGCTGAGGCTGAGGCAGGCTGAGGCTGAGGCTGAGGCTGAGGCAGCCTGAGGCTGACGCCGAGGCTGAAGGCAGACTGAGGCTGAGGCTGAAGCAGGCTGAGGCTGAGGCTGAGGCAGGCTGAGGCTGAGGCAGGCTGAGGCTGAGGCTGAGGCAGGCTGAGGCTGAGGCTGTGTCTGTGACTGCCGTTGCCACTGCGACTGTCATCGCGAATGCGACTACGACTGCGAGAACAGCACAATTCTACAACTGGATTCTCATCTGAATCTTAAAGGGAATGCTTCCAGATATGCTCCTACACATCGCTGTTAGGTTGCTTTGCCGGGATAATTTTATTTGTGTGTACTTATTTGTGTGTCCCAGGGCCCCTTCATTCATCCGGCTCAATCAGGCTTGACCCGGTTGAATCCCGCTAGATCCGCGGCCCAATCCGGCGTAACACCCCCCAAGTTCTCCTGGTGAATCCCTCCGTCGAAGACCTGCCAGCAGTTGCCTCCCAACCAAGGCGGGGCCGGGCTGGGAGGTCCCAAGGTAGCTGCTCTCGGGTCGAGTGGCCTTTCGCCGGAGGGACCTCCGCTGCGGCGGGCCTAATGGGGTCCCCCGATCGCTGAGCGCGATGCGGAGGATCTTGCGCAGCCAGGGGTGCACTGACCTGGGCCAGCGTGCAGGATGCTGCAGGATCCTGCAGGATCTTGCACAGCCTGACCAGACCGGGTTTGGATTGACCAGGGCCATCGATTCCCGATGTTGTACAGGTGCCCCGAGGCCCCTCCAGCGGCAGCAGCAGCACGAGAGCCATCAGTACAGAGGAGGAAGAGGTGTGTCGATGCCGCTACCCTTGCCTCGTTTTCGCACTTTTGGGCCTCCGGGGAGGTCCTCGTCGCCTTCGCTGGATTCGCCTCGAAATTCTGGTCAGGACGCACCCCAGGAGAGGCCTGGGGAGTAGCGGAACCAGCACCTTTTTGGCTCCCCCAAGGTGTAGCATCCGCGATCAGCCAACAACACTCGCAGAGCCAGCGCCGGCATTCACAAGCAGCCAGCGGCAGCAGGCCGAGCCGGTCGCGAGCAAGCTTGCCCTCCCAGACGTTGCGTTGCGCCGTGTGCGCCGCGCGCCTCTCTGCTGCAGGGGAGTGCGCTTGCGCACAGGGTCCCAGGTGCTTAATCCACGGGCCGTCAGCTGCAATGCCGGGATCAGCGCGTGCGAGAAAGGCGAGCAGTGGCACCGGGCTTTGGCGCTGCTCCGCGAGATGTGGGAATCGAATGCTGAGCCGGATTTCACTTCAGCGGCACGAGAAACACCGGGTCGTCTGCGCCGACACTGGCGCGTGCGCTGCCCGCGCAAGGTCGCGCGTGAGCTCCCTCGCTCCAAAATTTTGGCATGCCGCGCCAGCAGCCCGCGTAAGCCACCGCGTCAGGTCGCTTCTGTCATTTCGGGTAAGAGCCGCTTTTGATCGTCGCCCACCTGTGCATTCTAAGGCGGGGGGGCTGCAGGAACGGCGGGCGCCCAGGTGGGCACACAACGGGCCCGCCGGCCCCAGCGCGCCCCTGGGCGCCCACGGGACGACCCAAGACGGGCCTGAAGGGCTCCAACAGAGCCCAAGAACGCCCTCCCCCCCAAGGCGGCCCGAGATGGCCCAACAGGCGCAGAGCACGCCCTGAGAAGCATTCACACGTACCCCTGAAAGGGCCTCTGGTAACAATGATTGATTACCTAACAGCGAAGACTGATAGGTTTCTAGTTGACTCAAAAGAGCTCACAGATCACTCCACAGGGGGGTCCGGGCAGGTGTTGGGAGTTGCCGGGCGGCAGGTGCCGGGCTCGTTTTTCGCCAACAGTCACACACTTCGTGCTCTTCGATTTCCCAGAACTCCATTCCCAGGCCACATTCTGGAGGGCCGAATGCAACAGTCACACACTTCGTGCTCTTCGAGTTCCCAGAACTCCATTCCCGGGCCACATTCTGGAGGGCCGGATGCAACAGTCACACACTTCGTGCTCTTCGAGTTCCCAGAACTCCATTCCCGGGCCACATTCTCCGGATGCAACAGTCACACACTTCGTGCTCTTCGAGTTCCCTCCATTCCCGGGTGGATGCCCGGAGCCAACTGTAGGCCACTTCTATTTCTCCGAGTTCCCAGAATTCCATTCCCGGGCCACATTTTGGATGCCCGGAGCCAACTGTAGGCCACTTCCTGGTCTTCGAGTTCCCAGAACTCCATTCCCGGGCCACATTTTGAATGCCCCGAGCCAACTGTAGGCCACTTCGTGATCTTCGAGTTCCCAGAATCCATTCCTGGGCATGATTTTGAATGCCCGGAGCCAACTGTAGGCCACTTCGTGTTCTTCGAGTTCCCAGAATTCCATTCCCGGGCCACATTTTGAATGCTGAGGCAGGCTGAGGCTGAGGCTGAGGCTGATGGCTGAGGCAGGCTGAGGCTGAGGCCGAGGCTGAAGGCAGACTGAGGCTGAGGCTGAAGCAGGCTGAGGCTGAGGCTGAGGCTGAGGCTGAGGCTGAGGCAGGCTGATGCTGAGGCAGGATGAGGCTGAGGCTGAGGCTGATGCAGGCTGAGGCTGAGGCAGGCTGAGGCTGAGGCGAGGCCAAGGCTCAAGGCAGACTGAGGCTTTGGCTGAAGCAGGCTTCTGAGGCTGAGGCTGAGGCTCAGGCTGAGGCAGGCAGGCTGAGGCTAGGCTGGGCTAAGGAGGCTGAGGCTGAGGCTGAGGCAGGCTGAAGGCAGACTGATGCTGAGGCTGAAGCAGGCTGAGGCTGAGGCTGAGGCAGGCTGAGGCTGAGGCTGAGGCAGGCTGAGGCTGAGGCTGAGGCTGAGGCTGAGGCGCTGAGGCTGAGGCTGAGGCTGCAGAGGCAGGCTGAGGCTGAGGCAGGCTGAAGCAGGCTGAGGCTGAGGCTGAGGCAGGCTGAGGCTGAGGCTGAGGCAGGCTGATGCTGATGCTGAGGCTGAGGCAGGCTGAGGCTGAGGCTGGGCTGAGGCTGAAGGCAGAGGCTGAGGCTGCAGGCTGCAGGCTGAGGCTGAGGCTGAAGGCAGAGGCTGAGGCTGAGGCTGAGGCTGATGAGCAGGCTGAGGCTGAGGCTGAGGCGAGGCTGAGGCTGAGGCTGATGCAGGCTGAGGCTGAGGCAGGTGAGGCCGAGGCCGAGGCTGACTGAGGCTGAGGCAGGCTGAGGCTGAGGCGAGGCTGAAGGCAGCTGAGGCTGAGGCTGAAGCAGGGCTGAGGTGAGGCAGGCTGAGGCTGAGGCTGAGGCAGGCTGAGGCTGAGGCAGGCTGAGGCAGACGCTGAGGAGGCTGAGGCAGGCTGATGCTGAGGCAGGCTGAGGCTGAGGCAGGCTGAGAGCTGAGGCCGAGGCTGAAGGCAGATGCTGAGGCTGCTGAGGCTGAGGAGAGGAAGGCTGAGGCTGAGGCTGAGGCAGGCTGAGGCTGAGGCTGAGCAGGCTGAGGCTGAGGCTGAGACGAGGCGAGGCTGGCTGAGGCTGAGGCTGAGGCTGAGGCTGCAGGCTGAGGCAGGCTGCAGGCTGAGGCAGGCTAAGGCTGAAACTGAGCAGGCTGATGCTTCAGGCAGGCTGAGGCTGAGGCTGGCTGAGGCTGAGGCTGATGCAGGCTGATGCTGAGGCAGGCTGAGGCGGAGGCGAGGCTGAAGGCAGGCTGAGGCTGAGACTGAAGCAGGCTGAGGCTGAGGCTGAGCAGGCTGAGGCTGAGGCAGGCTGGCTGAGCAGGCTGAGGATGAGGCTGCGGCTGATGATGAGGCTGAGGCAGGCTGAGGCTGAGGAGAGCTGAAGGCTGATTGAGGCTGAGGCTGAAGCAGGCTGAGGCTGAGGCTGAAGCAGGCTGAGGCTGAGGCTGAGGCAGGCTGAGGCTGAGGCTGAGGAGGCTGAGGCTGAGGCTGAGGCTGATGCAGTGAGGCTGAGGCAGGCTGAGGCTGAGGCCGAGGCTGAAGGCAGACTGAGCTGAGGCTGGCAGGCTGAGGCTGAGGCTGAGGCAGGCTGAGGCTGAGGCTGAGGCAGGCTGGCTGAGGCTGAGGATGCAGGCTGAGGCTGAGTGAGGCTGAGGCTGAGGCTGAGGCTGAGGCTGAAGCAGGCTGAGATGAGGCTGAGGCAGGCTGAGGCTGAGGCTGCAGGCTGAGGCTGAGGCAGGCTGAGGCTGAGCAGACTGAGGCAGGCTGAGGCTGAGGCCGAGGCTGAGGCTGAAGGCAGACTGAGGCTGAGGCTGAAGGCAGGCTGAGGCTGAGGCTGAGGCAGGCTGAGGCTGAGGCTGAGGCAGGCTGAGGCTGAGGCAGGCTGAGGCTGAGGCCGAGGCTGAGGCTGAGGCAGACTGAGGCTGAGGCTGAAGCAGGCTGAGGCTGAGGCTGAGGCAGGCTGAGGCTGAGGCTGAGGCAGGCTGATGCTGAGGCAGGCTGAGGCTGAGGCTGAGGCTGATGCAGGCTGAGGCTGAGGCAGGCTGAGGCTGAGGCCGAGGCTGAAGGCAGACTGAGGCTGAGGCTGAAGCAGGCTGAGGCTGAGGCTGAGGCAGGCTGAGGCTGAGGCTGAGGCAGGCTGATGCTGAGGCAGGCTGAGGCTGAGGCTGAGGCTGATGCAGGCTGAGGCTGAGGCAGGCTGAGGCTGAGGCCGAGGCTGAAGGCAGACTGAGGCTGAGGCTGAGCAGGCTGAGGCTGAGGCTGAGGCAGGCTGAGGCTGAGGCAGGCTGAGGCTGAGGCTGAGGCAGGCTGAGGCTGAGGCTGTGTCTGTGACTGCCGTTGCCACTGCGACTGTCATCGCGAATGCGACTACGACTGCGAGAACAGCACAATTCTACAACTGGATTCTCATCTGAATCTTAAGGGGAATGCTTCCAGATATGCTCCTACACATCGCTGTTAGGTTGCTTTGCCGGGATCATTTTCCTGATATTGGAGAGGCTTTCCGGCCGGTGCCGCCGACCCTGAACGACGACGACGATGCTGACGTGGGTCAGAGTCCTCAGGGATGCTTCTTGGGGTCTCTTCGGAGCGCTCTCGGGGGGTAGTTTTGGGGCCTGTTGGGAGCCTCTTCTGGGGGGCCTGTCGGGAGGCTCCTGGGGGCTTCTTGGGGCTTCTCGGGAGCCTCTTGGGGGTGTCTTGGGGGCGTCTTGGGGACTTTTTGGCGCTTCCTGGGGGCCTCTCAGGCCAACGGCTCGAAATGTCCGTTCGGATCCGCCGTTTGGGCACTCTTGGAGCCGTCTCGGGGGCCTCTTGGGCTGTCTTGGTGGCCTCTTAGGCCGTCTTGGGGCCTCTCTTGGGTCGTTTTGGGACCCTCTTGGAGGCCTCTTGGGCTATCTTGGGGCGACCGTCATGGAGTGTCGGGAAGCCGGATAGGCGGGAACCTGAACATCGATCAAACACCGTCGGAAAATCAATGATGTTTGCCTCTTGGGGCTTTCTTGGGAGTGCTCTTGGAGCCCTCTTGGGGCGTCATACAAACCTTTTGGGCCGTCTGGAGGCTACTTTGGAGTCTTGGACCGATAGTTCGGCGATTCGGGGCCCTCTTGGACCCTCTTGGGGGCCTCTTGGGGCAGTCTTGGTTCGTCTTGGGGGTTTGGGGCTTCGCGACCCCCCAGGAGGGGGGGTGGTATTCTGACCCGGGACTTGCCCCAGGTCCCCCCTGGGACACCCCCGGGACACCCACTGGGACCCCCCTCGGGACACACCCCGGGACCCCTCCCGGGACCCCCCCCCCCGCGGGGAAGGGATCAAAGGGAAGGGGCTTCCCTTCGACTCAACTACGACGTTGCTGCTTCATTTCGCTTTGGCTGGCGCGCTTGAGGACGAGGGCCCAGAAAAAGGGGGGGTGGAGAGCGGCGACGGCGACGACGACGACGACGACGACGACGACGGCGACGGCGACGGCGACGGCGACGGCGGCGGCGACGACGACGACGACGACGACGACGACGACGACGACGACGACGACGACGACGACGACGACGATAACGGAAGAGCGCCTTCCCCACGCCGGCAGGGTCGGCGGCGGACTTTGGTGTGATTCTCGCATGCTCGCTTTTTTTCCGACCTCGGGGCGCCCAGGACGGCCCGAGAAGCCCCCGAGATCGACCCAAGAAGGCCAGACCCCTCCCCTGACCTTCCAGGAGGGCTAAAACATAGCACCCGACTTAAAAACCTATCCCAAAGCTATTCTACGTCTTGGTTTTAGGCTGTTTCGCCCAGCTTTTTAGGTTTTTAGGTCTCCAGTGCTAAAAAATAGCTCTCTGGAAGGTCAGGGTCAGGGGTCCCAAGTCAGCCCAGCAGGGCTCCAAGACGGCCCAGCAGGGCTCCGAGACGGCCCAGTAGGCCACCAAGATGGGGCCAGGACGGGCTCAGGGCGGCCCAGGAGCGCATCCAGATGGCCCCGAGGCGCCCCGCGAACGTCCGTCGACGCCCCCAGAGCAGCTCCCAGTGGCCCCGGTGCAGGACCGCCCAGATGGCTCCAGGAGGCTCGGGAGGGCCCCTCGAACAGACTTCCAGAGAAAGCCTCCTGAGAAGGTCCCCGGAGAAGGTCGGTCCCCAAGAAGGCCCCCCAAGAAGGCCTGGCAAGAGCCCCCGAGACATCCCGGCCCCTAAGAGGCCTCCGACCCTCTTGTGTTGGGCACTCGTTTTGAATAGAGCACTGTCTGACCCCACCTCCTCCTTCCTCCCTCCATTCTCCTCCTCCTCGTTTTCTTTCTCATCCTCCTTGCCTCGTGACCTCGCCGTCCCTTGGGGGGCTGCGATCTGCGAAACTGTCGCCACATTCTTGGGCTTCTGGGAGGCCCAGCGGAGGTATGTCATACGCGGATCACCACGAGACCTCGCCGTCCCCTGGGGGGCCGCGATCTGTGAAATTGTCGCCACTTTCGTGGGTTTCTGGGAGGCCCAGCGGAGGTACGACCAACGTGGATCACCACGACACCTCGCCGTCCCCTGGGGGGCTGCGATCTGCGACACTGTTGCCACTTTGGTTGGCTTCTGGGAGGCCCAGCGGAGGTACGTCCTACGCGGATCACCACGAGACCTCGCCGTCCCATTGTGGGGCTGAGATCTGCGAAATTGTCGCCACCGTCGTAGGCTTCTGGAAGGCCCAGCGGAGGTACGTCCAACGTGGATCACCACGAGACCTCCCCGTCCCCTGGGGGGCTGCGATCTGTGAAATTGTTGCCACTTTCGTGGGCTCCAGGAGGCCCAGCGGAGGTACGTCCTACGCGGATCACCACGAGACCTCGCCAGGGGGCTGAGATGTGCGAAATTGTTGCACATTCATAGGCTTCGGGAGGCCCAGCGGAGGTACGTCCTACGCGGATCACCACGAGACCTCGCCGTCCCCAGGGGGCAGCGACCTGCGAAACTCTTGCCATTTTCGTTGGATTCTGGGAGGCCCAGCGGAGGCATGTCATACGCGGATCACCACGAGACCTCGCCGTCCCCTGGGGGGGGGCTGCGATTTGCGATTTCAGGGAGTCCCAGCGGAGGTACGTCCTACGCGGATCACCACGAGACCTCGCCGTCCCCTGGGGGGCCGCGATCTGTGAAATTGTTGCCACTTTCGTGGGCTCCAGGAGGTCCAGCGGAGGTACGTCCAACGTGGATCACCACGACACCTCGCCATTCCCTGGGGGGCTGCGATCTGCGACACCGTTGCCTTTTTCGTTGGATTCCGGGAGGCCAAGCGGAGGTACGTCCTACGCGGATCACCACGAGACCTCGCCGTCCGCTGGGGGGCTGCGATTGGTTTCTGGGAGGGCCAGCGGAGTGACTCGGCGTGTGCGAGCGCCGCGCAGCGAATAGCGCATGGCGCTGTCCGCTGCCCGTGCCGCATCCCTTCTTCAGCTACCTGTTGCTTGTAATGCATGCGGAAACATGCTACGTGTAGCGCAAGGCGCTGTAGTGTCATAGCGCGCAGAGCGCTGTCCTGCATTTCGAACACGGCGCAAGGCTCTGCTACTCCCACGAATTATAACTCCAATCGTCCCACCTCCACATGTTTCCACGCCTTCTCGTGGTCGCTTTCTTACTAACGACCTAACTCTTAAGAGTGACGCCGCATATGTGAAACATTTGGGTCTGGCCCGACGTTCTTTGGCGAAACGCTCAAGGGCATTGCGGATCATTCAATGATGGCTTTTGTATAGAGCGATCCGATGTATACTCGCTTGGCATGTGGGTTGGTCCCTGGGTGGTGCAGTTTGTTCCTCGTGGCCTTGTCCTTCTCAGCCGTGCGGTCCCAGTGCGGGCGCCCCCCGGCTGTGCCCGACCGGGGTTTTAAAAGGTGTGGTGCCGGTGTCATTCTGACCTACTGAGTAGTTGGGGGAGGCTCTCTAGGTGCGGGCCACCCGCCTACGGACTCTGGACTGCGAGTGTACGCTGCGATGCCCACGTGGTGATCGAGGGTGTGCCAGGGTCCCCGACCTCAGAGAATGGCGGGAGGGCTGCGGCGGTGCGCGCGGCGTCGTTACAGTCAGGCTGGTGTGTGTGGTCGAGGCCGGCTCGGGGAGTGCACCCTAATGTTTTTCGTGCTTGCTGGATGTTCTCGTGCGTTCTTGGGGAGCGCACCCTCGAAGGTTCTTCAGTTGGGCCAGCGGAAGGTTTCATGTTCTTGAACGGTGGTCTCCTGTCTTACAGTGGGGGCCCATGCCAGAAACACCCTGCTCACCTCCAGGGTGCCCTGGGGTCCACGGGTTTCGATGGTTTTGCCGTGGAAGGCGCGGCGTTCCCACAGCAAAAATCAATGGACGTCCTGGGGTCTCAGGGTTGGGTTTCTTCGGGGGGGGTTCTCGTGGTCGGGCCTTCGATGTATTCGCAGGCTCGGTGCCAGGCCTCGCAGTTCTGCTCACCAGCTGTGCGTTGTTGCGGAGTGCGGACTCCTCGGCAGAGCGCAGCGTCCGCGCTCATGCCACCGTCCCACCACGAGCACCTCGCCCCTCTGTCTTCGGCTGTCGCTCCTCCCTTCTCGCTCCTCGGTCTTCGCCGTTCGTTCATCGCTTCTCACCCTGTCCCTCCTCGATCTCCTCGATGCCGACTTCTCTCGATCCTCTCCTGGCAGCAGGTCGCGCCAGCAAGCTGAGGCAGCGAGAGACGGCACCCTGCAGTATCAGGCAGCAGCAGCGAGCGGCAGCAGCACGAGGCAGGCAGCAGCAGCGGCAGCATACAGCAACAGCAGGCAGCAGCAGGCAGCAGCAGGCAGCAGCAGGCAGCAGCAGGCAGCAGCAGGCAGCAGCAGGCAGCAGCAGGCAGCAACATGCAGCAACAGCAGCGACAGCAGGCAGCAGCATGCACCAATCACAACTGGCCACCAGCGGTACCCTGCAGCCACAAGCAGCAACAAATGCAGCAGCGGCAAATGTTGCCAACAGCACGCAACAGCGGCAGCAAACGCGCAGTATCATGCGCGGGATGCTAGGGTCGAACCCCATGTTATTCATCTCATCCTTTCGCCAGTATGTGCACGATCCCGTGCCAGTTCGTGCAGATTTCGTGGGCGCAGTCCACCGGTCAGCCCCAGTCTCTACTACATTGCAGGGCCCAGTGCGTGCCAGAAGGGCGCAGGCCCCAATGCACCGAAACCGCCCCGGGCTGGCCCCGGGCCGCCCAGGGAGGCCCCAAGACGGCTCCAGGACATGTCGAGAGGGCCCCCAGAAGCCCCCAAGACGGCCCCGGAGAGCCCCGGCACGCTTAAAGATGGGCCCAAGACGCCCGAGATTCGCCCCAGACGGCCCAAGAGGCGTCCAAGACGCCCGAAGAGGCCTCCCAAGAGGCCTCCCAAGAGGGCCCCGAGCGACAGATATCGTCGATTTCTATTGTGTTTTTCGATGTTTTCGCCCTCCTCGCCTTTTCGGCTTCCCGACGCTCCAAGACGGCCCAAGAAGTCCCTCCGAACGCTCCAAGACGGCCGAAGAGGACCCCAAGAGAGCCCCAAGACGGGCCAGGAGGGCCCCCAGACGGTGCCCAGACGCTCCAGGACGGCCCCCGGACGGCCCAGGAGGCGCCCAAGACGGCCCAAGAGGCACCCAAGACGGCCCCAGGAGCTGCCCAAGACGGCCCAAGACAGTCCAAGAGGCGCCGAGGCGGGCCTCAGACGGCCCCAAGACGGCCCAAGAGGCACCCAAGACGGCCCGAGAGGGCCCTAAGAGCCCCCCCGGGAGGCCCAAAAGAAGGCCGAAGAGGCTCCGAAACGGCCCCCACGAAGCCTTCAGTGGCTTCAGAATTCCCTCCAGGAGCGGGGGAGCGGACGAGAGGCGACAGGCATATCGCAGGCAAAAACGCCCCAAGAGATCCCCAAACGGCCCCCACGAAGCCCTAAGTGGCTTCAGAATTGCTTCCAGGAGGGGGGGAGCGGACGAGAGGCGACCGGCATATCGAAGGCACAAAAGAACAATGTTGGACGCTCCGAGGGCCTTCGATGTTTCTCTGTTGGGGAGAGTCGTCGTGGGATCGACGATTGCCGACCGAGGGCATGGAGAATCCAGCGAAAGAGGAGAAGAAGGTGGAAGAGGAGGAGGAGGAGGCGGAGGAGGAGGAGGAGGAGGGGGAGGAAGCAGCAGGACCTCCGAAGCTGGAGCCCGACGCTATCATGATTGCCTTTCGGCCCTGCAGCCGCACCCCCTCGCGCTTGCCCAGAGACCCCTCGCCACGTCGAGCTGATGTCGTGGACGGAGTCCACAGGTCTGCCCTAGTCAGCTACAACGCTGGGATAAGCGCGTGCGAGAAAGGCAAGCAGTGGAAGCGGGCTCTATCGCTGCTTAAGGAGATGCGGGAGTCTTGGTCGGAGCCCACTGTCATCAGCTACATCGCTGGGATCCGCGCGTGTGAGAGATGCGGCCAGTGGTGGCAAGCCTTATCGCTGCTCAGCGAGATGCGGGATAACAATTGGGAGCCCAACGGAATCAGTTACGATCTGGTCATCACAGCGTATGAGAGGTCATCTGGCGACTCGGCAGGATTTCCGGGCTCTGTTCAGACTGGCCTCTCGCGCTTTCGATCATCCCACGAGGCGCTGTGAGTGTGGGGGACCATGCAGGGCAGCCATAGTGATCACCGGGACAGTCATCGAACTCGAAACTCGCGTCGCTGGCCACCCGCCGCACAGCAAGCCTTCTGGCATGCCATGCCGTGGGTCCGCCCTTTGTGAGCTGCTGCGCCAGGCCAGCGCGCGCGCGAGAGGCAGCCAGAGTGACTGCGGGCCCCGCCGCTGCTCGGCGAGCCGTGGGCGGCGAAGCTGGAGCCCCCTGCCAGCAGCACCACCGTCCTGGAGGGGCAGCGCGGGCGAGAGAGCACGGCCGGCGGCAGGGGCCGTGAGGGCGGGGACCCCCCGCCGCCGCGGCCGCCCGCGGGGCCTCCTGCAGTCCGCCGCGAGGGCCTCCCTGGAGGCGCCCGGCGCCCCAGGCAGCTCGAGGAGCTCCCGGGGGCCCCGGCCTGGTCCCCCACAGTGGTCCTCCTCCTCCTCCTCCTCCTCTCCTCCTCCTCCTCCTCCTCCTCCTCCTCCTCCTCCTCCTCCTGTCCTCCTCCTCCTGTCCTCCTCCTCCTCTTCCTCCTCCTCCTCCTACTCCCCCTCCTCCGCCTCCTCCTCCAGCATGGTCCAGGCCAGGGCTCCTCTGAGGAAGCGTCGAAGTTCCGCGGGGTGTTCCTCCACTGCCTGCCGTTCTCGGCCTCGCGGCCAGGTGGCCTGCAAGAGGGCTCCGTGTCCCGGGCCTGCAAAAAGGGCCCTCGGGGACGCCCCAGACCTCCTCCCGCCCCCCCCCCCCTCCCAGAAGCAGGTATCCCCTGGCAGCCGCCAAGACGGCCCCAAGACAGCCAGCAAGACGCGGTAAGCACAGTCAGCGACAGGCAGCAGTCAGCAATCAGACACTAGAACCAACCCGCAGCACCCCGTAACACCAGCAGCGGGCAACAGCAGCAAGCAACATCACGTGTTCGACGGCGGCGGGCAGTTTCGCAGACAGTCCAAGTCGCCCTGCAGCATATTGTAGGTTCCCCGGGGTCTTAGGAAACTTGACCAACCAAGCGCGCCCCAAGAATAACGTTCCATGCCAGATGAGCAGGTCGCTTGCGGGTGTGCCCCATTGGCACACGCCTGTCAGTTAAAACGCCAGTCTCGCTGCATGCGAGATGGGTTGGCAGTGGCAGCACGTTCTGTCGCGGTTCGTCTCGCTTCTGAAGGTGATTTTAGAGCCCACTGAAATCAGCTGCTATGCTGGGGCCAGCGCGTGCGAGAAATGCGGCCAGTGGCGGCACGCAATTTCATTGCTCAGCGATTCGTCGGAGACGGGTTTGCATTTGAACCTCCTCAGCCATCATGCTGGCACCAGAGTGTGTGAGATGTCTTCGGGCGGCAGCGGAGGATTCCCAAGCTTCCTTCGGGTCGGTTTCTGGCGCTTTCCATCTTCTTACGACGCTGAATTCGTTTGGGCACCACGGGACTGCACTGGCGTACTTACCTGCGTGAGCAGCCTCAGATGTATTACCCGCCTGTTCGTTTGTTCACGCATCTGTGCACAAATGTCTGAGCCTGTCGGTCGGCGACGATGAGCGATTCTTGCCAGTGTGCTGCTTCAGAAGCTCTTTGTCGCCTGCAGTCGTAGACATGGACGTGAACGCTCGGCTCGATATAGTCAGCTACCCAGCCGGGATTTGCGTGGGCGGGAACAGTGGCAGGGCTTGTCACTGCTCGGCATAAGCTGATAGGCGGAGCAGGAGCTCGATGCCTCCTTTGCACTGCAGCACACTGCCCAGCTCTTCCGACGAGCGAGCTGCAAGACCGTGCGCTTTCGATGGTCGGCCCCTGGCCTCTGGATTCTCTTGCCTGGTCTGTCCCAGTCGTCACCTCGCGCTCTCTTCGGCCTCTAAAAGAAAATAAGACAAACACAAAACAATAAAACAAGAAACAACAATTTTAACAACACATCGCGCTCTCTTCTGCCTCTCTACATGTCTCTTGCTCGCTGAGGCTTCCGCAGTCTTTCCGCAGACCGTGTTTGGGGGTTCCAAGTACTGGCCCTCAATCACATGTTGGCAACCCAAACCATGAAACAAGTCACATTGGTTTCAGTCAATGCTTCTTTTTTCCCCAAGCAGTGCTTGCACTGAAGGGGTCCTAGCGGAAGTTGAAATATTTGGCGAAAGTTTCCCGCCGATTTTGGTAGCAGGTTGGGTTCCCAGGTTCCCGGTTCCGGGTTCCCGGGTTCCCGGGTTCCCGGTTATTGGTTCCGGGCCGAGTTCGGTGGGTTCTGGGTTCCCGGGCTCTCGGGTTCCCGGCCGATCTCCTGAGCGAAAACCATCCTTTGATTGGGGTTTTCTTCTGGTGTAATGTATTGCTTCTCCCAGTCATGCATCGCTGTCGATCCGATTCTAGTACCGCCCATGGCACTCAGGCTGGTCTCCAGAGAGTTACAAGAGGTCCCCAGAAGGCATTCGGAGATTTCACGTATGGCCGCAACAGGCCCGGGAATATGGGCAAATTACACAACAATAACTTGACGTAGAGACATGGTCGTAGCGCTGTGTGCTTGTCAGAGTGAGGCTCTGAATCCCGTGTTCCATGGCTTCCGCATTGTTGAGGGACTTCTGGGGCCCGAATACCTTTGGAACAGAACGGGATTCTCATTTGTGTTGCGTCTCCCTGCTTCCCCCGCACCTCTCGGCTTGACGATAGCGTCCAGCGGAGTTGGGACGGTGTAAGGATGCATGTGCGATTGGCCTGCAATGCCGATGAACCGAGCTGGCATCCATCCGCCTAAGCACGTGGGCAGAGGAAACTCATGCAGAGGGAGGCGAGGCGATATTCGCGCGGATACTTTACCTCTCAAAGTCATGCAACGTTTGTGTAATTCGGACGCCATCAGCCGAACTTTGTTCAAAGTATCTCACAGGTTAGCCGGTTTCTCCTGCTTCAATCTTAAAGTTGAAGGAGGAGGAGCAGGAGGAGGAGGAGGAGGAGGAGGAGGAGGAGGAGGAGGAGGAGGAGGAGGAGGAGGAGGAGGAGGAGGAGGACGAGGAGGACCGGATGGGGCAAGAGTGGGGGGGGAGGAGGAGGAGGAGGAGGAGGAGGAGGAGGCGGAGGAAGGCGAAGGAGAAGGATGAGGAGGAAGGATGATGGTCTGGGGAGAGGGTGTAGGGAGGCTGCGTCGTCGGAGGCGTGGATGGAGGAGGATTAGGCGGAAAGGAGTACAGGAGGAGGAGGAGGAACGAGAGGACGAGGAATGGCGGATGAGGAGGAGGAGAGGAGTAGGCGGCAGAGGAGGAGGATGGATGTGAAGGCAGGATTATGGGCTAGGAGGAGGAGGAGGAGGAGGAGGAGGAGGAGGAGGAGGAGGAGGAGGAGGAGGAAGAACTGGGCGTCCTGAGGGCACTCGGCACCACTGCGCCCCGAAAGTGCGCGCGCGCGCCGTGCGGAGCCCAGGCGCCGCGGGGGGCGCCGCGCGGGGCTGCCTGGAGGCCCCGGCGGAGCTGGTGAAGACGCGGCAGCAGGCGGGCCCCTCCAGAGGCCGAGCGGAGGACACGGGAGGCGTTCCAGAAAAGGGGCCTCGCCTGCGAGGGTCGAAGGAGCTGCCGCCTCCTCCTCGGACGGGAGGCGGAGGCGGAAGGGCGGCGGAGGCCGGCGGGAGCAAAAGGGGGGGGGGCGGCCGTGCCGGCCCCGCCTGCGGACGGCCCGCGGAGGCCAGCGGGAGTAGCAGACGCGACCCCAACAGGCGGCAACATTTTTGGGCGCGCGGCTTCTCGAACCGGCCGCCTCCAGCCAGGCGGGGCCGCCCGCGGTCAGGCCGCTTCCACGAGGACCACTCTCAGGAGGGGAAGAAGCACACACACAGACACCAGGAATCGTCGATGCCCCAGGAGATATACGGGAAAGTGTGGGAAGGGGGGGGGGGAGACGAAGAGGCAGAAGACCTGGGAAGCTGTGGGGGAACCCTGGGATTCGTGTGCATGCACTTGTGTGCCCCCGGGCCCCTTCGGTCACACCTGGAGCTCAGGGGGGGCTTCGCTCTCCCGGGCCGCTCCGCAGGCCTGGGTCAGGGGACCTGCCCGTGGCCGGGGATGGCCGTGGCCAGACACGCCCCCTCGTTCCTCATTCGGCGTGGAGGGTTTCTCCGAAGGGCTCAGGCGACCCGTCCTCCTCCTCCTCCTCCTCCACTTCCTCCTCCTCCTCGCCCTCCTCTTCCTCCTTCTCCTCCGCCTTCTCCTCCTCCTCCTCCTCCTCCTCCTCCTCCTCCTCCTCCTCCTCCTCCTCCTCCTCCTCCTCCTCCTCCTCCCCCTCCTCTTCCTCCTTCTCCTCCCCCTCCCCCTCCTCTTCCTCCTCCTCCTCCTCCTCCTCCTCCTCCTCCTCCTCGGGGTCGCCTACGGCCCCGGGGGAAGCCGTGCACCCCTTCGTTCCTTATTCAGCGTTCGTCGTGGTAGCACGATGGCCGTGCGATCCGATCCGATGCGATCCGATCCGCCCGCTGGGGCCGCGCTTCAGGTCCCATCCGACACGGTTCGATTCGGTTCCACTGTCAGCATCGGCCAGGGCCGGCGGGGGCCAGGCGCGGCGATCCGATTGCGATCCGATCCGGGACGGCTCGCAGGCGATCCGATCCGTTTCCGATCCGATCCGATTTCGAGGCTGGATCCAGCGGAGGGCTGCCATGAGCTGCGACCACCGGCCGCTTTTCAGGCATATCTACCCGAGCTTCCACCTCTTCCCTTTCCTCCCCCCCGTCCGCCTCCGCCTCCTCCGACTCTTGGTCCCTTCCCACCTCTCCGACCCCCGGCTCCGACTCCGACTCCGTATGGGACGTGCGCCTTCGTCCAGCAAGTGCAGCTCGCGGGCCCCTTCCCGCCCGCGCTGCCCTCAAGGGGCCTGCTGGCCGACCGGCCGACGGCCTCGGCGCGCTCCCGTCCGCCTCCTCCGACCAGGAGCTGCGACGGTCGGACGGTGTTCCAGTGATCGAGTTTCCGCCTCGTCTGCCTACTTTGCCTCCCCGCACTCTCCCCTTCCCCCCCTCGTCGTCCTCCTCGTTGTCGCATCCGTATTCGTATTCGTCGTCGTCGTCGTCGTCGTCGTCGTCGTCGTCGTCCTCCTCCTCCTCCTCCTCCTCCTCCTCCTCCGGATACCTCGTATGCCAACCTAGAAGACGTCCGCAGAGCAAACGGCCCCTACCTGCAGTCCGCAGGACCTGCCTCGAGGCCAGAGCCCTCAGTCTCACCTGGTGCCGATCAGCTTGGGGCTACGCACTCGAAGGTGGTTCTCTTCTGAGGCCTGCAGGGCCGTCAGGGCTCTGCCTTGCACTGGGCCCTGCCCCCAGTGCTCGAATCCTGTGGCAGCGGAGTGTTGAGCTAAATAAAAAAAAACAGCTGTGCCACGCCACACCCTCTCGCCCGATTCGCTCGAGGCTGAGGCGCACTGCCCTCCGCAGGCGGAGGACCTGGTCCGTGTGCCAGCTTTGGCTTGCGCCGCCAGCTCGGGCGGCCGGGCACGGCGGCGTGGTTTGCCTCATCGCAACGGAGGAGGAGGACGACTAGCAGGAGGAGGAGGAGAAGGAGGAGGAGGAGGACCAGTGTAAACCCAAGAGTCATCAACGATGTTGGAGTAAACCCTCCCTCCAAGCTCAATCTTCATAGACGCCCACAACGGTTCATTTCCACTCAGTGAACTGCCTCGTTGGAAGACAACGGTTTGAATAGCCTGAAGCATGCCAACACATTATTCTCGGGATTTCAACGCCACGGATCAACCTGACTGTTACGTCTTGACGATCCCGAGTCTTGCCAGAACGCCATTCTTGGGATTTCAACACCTCGAATCATCGTAACCGTTGCGCCCTCATGATCCAGAGTCCTCTTTTCTGGCACGCTGATCAACGAAGCCGTTAAACTCTTGCAATAGTTAAACAAAAAACGAATTTGCGCGGCGCTGAGGCGAGAGCCACATTTTGAGAAGGAGCCGCCCTCATTCCATGAAGCTCTTGCAAATTTTTAGAACGAATATACGCGGCGCTCAGGCGAGAGCCACATTTTGGAAACGGCCCGACCTCAATCCTTGAAGCTCTTGCAAATGTTTAGCACGAGTTTACGCGGAGGCGAGAGCCACATTTTGAAAACTGCCCGCCCTCAAGTCGTGAAGCTTTTGCAAATATGGAAAGATGAGAGATGAGTATGCGCGGCGCTGAGGCGAGAGCCTCATTTTGAAAAGGAACCGCCCTCCATCTGTGACGCTAACCTTCAGGGTCATAAATGGTGAGGAAGTCTCCCGAACGACGGAACGGACGTACGACGGGGCAACGAAACGCTGGGCCCAGCCAGCTCTAAAAACTGGCCTCGGTGTTGCGACAGGAAAGTTTATAATATGAAGGAGGAGGAGGAGGAGAGGAATAGGAGGAGGAGGAGGAGGAGGAGGAGGAGTAAGGGGAGAAGGAAGATGAGTAGGATGAACGAACGACGAACAGGAGGGAGGAGGAGAGAGGTAGGAGATGGAGGTGGAGGAGTAAGGAGATGAGGAGGAGGACTGACTAACTGACTATGACTTGGATGGAGGAGCATGAGATGGGGGAGGGGGGCTGGGAGGGCCGAGGGGGGGAGGGGAAGTGGCCAGCGGCCTCTGAGCACCAGGAGAGATGAGATGCAAAAAGAGGAGGAGGAGGAGGAGGAGGAGGAGGCCGTGAGGGTGAGAGCCCTTTCGCTGGAGGCGCCCCCCCGGCAGGTGGGCGCGCCGTGGGGCCGGGGGGCACTGCTGCGCGGGGCCTGGAGCACCTGCCTGCGCACCAGCTCCGCGGTGGGCTGCTTCTGGGCGCCGCCCTCGGGCGTAGCCTTAAGTCGGGCCTGTCCCTCTACATGAGCAGTATTCGAACATATTTTTTGTTTATGTACATATATACAGTATGGGAGCGATTTTTTATTTGTTGCATATGTTTTGGATTTTTTGGTTCGCTCCAAATCTGCCTGTAGGGGGACAGGCCCGACCTTAGCGTAGCCCTGGGATCCGATGCTCCGAACAAGTCGAAAGATCGCAGAACATCGCAACGGAAGCCCCAGACCCCGCCTCTCCGCGCCACTCCTCGAGCCGGACCCATCCGTGAGGGGGCCGTGGCTCGAAGCTGGGGGGGAAGACGCCCGGCTCAGACAAGCTGGGCCGCCGCCAGGATCTCAGGGAGGGCCCCAGCGAGATCCGACTCTCCGCTCCGGGGCCACCTTTGGCCTCCCGGGGGGCCCTCCCAGGAGGAGGA
>CAUYUJ010018174.1:204575-212488 GCA_963575745.1 Prorocentrum cordatum | reverse complement strand
TTGAGGGGAGGGGAGGGCGCGAGGAGGAGGGGGAGGAAGGGGAGAGGATGGGAGGAAGGGAGGGAGGGAGGGAGGCCCACAGCTCCCACCATCACAAATACCACCACTACCACGGCACCATCCAGCACGACCGCCACAACCGTGGTAGTGACCCCAGCAGCAGCGTCGAGCAGGGCAACATTGACCGCTCCATTCGCGACGGCCCTGGAGGCATGATGACTCGCATCCTCCACGGCCACGACCACGGCCACGACCCCCGACGACGTGACCACCGACCCCCGTCTCCCCCTTCCCCCTCCTTGTCCCTTGCTGGTAGTCCCTGCTTGTGTTTCGCCCCCTGATATCTTCCTCCTGTCTGCGCCGCGGCCTCCTCCTGTCCTGCCCTCACACCCTCCACCTACTCATCAGCATCCTCCGCATCGCCGCCGCAGACTACCCCCCTGCTGCCTGTAGCACATGCCCCATACACCGCTGCCGCCTCCCCCGCCGCCTCTCCTCCTCCTCCTCCTCCTTCCTTTCCTGTCCGCCTCTCATCAGTCCTCATCCTTCCCCCTCGTCCTCCTCTCTTCCTCCTCCTCCTCCTCCTCTCCCTCCTCCTCCTCCTCCTCCTCCTCCTCCTCCTCCTCCTCCTCCGCAAGCGGGGGCATTCGCGGACGGCGACGTCCTTACAAGGCGTCGGTTACGCATGAATTTGCT
Organism: Prorocentrum cordatum; assembly: GCA_963575745.1. NCBI lineage: Eukaryota > Dinophyceae > Prorocentrales > Prorocentraceae > Prorocentrum > Prorocentrum cordatum. Next base: position 211,792 of record CAUYUJ010018174.1, on the reverse strand, counting down.
TATGCCTAGAAGACACCGCCAGGCCAGGAGCGCCTCGGGGCCAGCCCTCAGCGAGGCTGCGTCCAGGCGGCGGCTGGCGAGGGACCCAGGGCCACAACCCCAACGCCCAGTGGTCCCCCTGAGTGACGGGGGTGGGGACCCACCGGGGTGCCCCCGGGCTTTTTCAGGAGGGAGGGAGGGAGGGAGGAGGAGAGGGAGCAGGAGGAGGAGGAGGACGAGGAGGAGGAGGAGGAGGAGGAGGAGGAGAGACGACGACGACGACGACGACGACGACGACGACGACGACGACGACGACGACGACGACGAGACGACGACGACGACGACGACGACGACGACGACGACGACGACGACGACGACGACGACGACGACGACGAGGATGACGAGGACAGGGAGGAGGGCGAGGACGGCGAGGAAGGGGCCTTCGCGGAGCCGAGGCGCCGGAGCCCCGCCGTCCTCCGCGCTGGACGCCGCGCTGGAGAGGGAGCGCGCGGCGGGCGCGCACGGCGTGGACTTCGGGCTGGGGCCGTCCTCGGCGGCGCGGCGGGGGGGAGGGAAGTCGCCATACAGTCGGGGCGTTGACCTAAGGAACCCTAAAAAAGGAACAAGGCCCCTCTTTTCCATAAGTTGAACTTCGATTTCCCATACAAAAACCTAAGGGAAACCCGAGGCAAACTGTACAACAATCAAGGAACACCGAGCCCCTCCCCAACGAAAAGCGTTCCTTCTTCAAGGCCCCGACTGTACCGACACGCCAGGGGGCGCGACGGGGAGGAGTCACTCGGGATGGAGGAGAGGAGGAGGAGGAAGAGGAGGAGGAGGTGGAGGAGGAGGCGGAGGAGGAGCAGGGTGCTGAGGGCACTGATGATGCACCCCTTCCACGGGGCACGCTGCCAACGCCAGCACCTCGGCCAACGCTGAGGCACATCGACTGAGCCAATGCCCAGAAAGCGAAACGAGCCCGCCAGGGCAGCAGGAGCAACGCAGGCCGCCCACTGGCAGCCAAGATCGAGTCGCGCCAGCCGTGGCAAGAGAGAAGGTGCGGGCTCGGCCCAAAGCCTCAGAGCGGGACGTCAAGCTCCAGCACTCCGAACATCCCTCCGCCATCGAAGATCGCGTACTGCTCCAGCGGCGCCCCGATGGCGCTTCCTCGCCAAGGTCAAGAGCTGCGCCGTGGTGGTGTCGAAGTCTGGCAGGTGCCATGGAGCCAGCCGAGTCCCAATGGCCCGTGCGCCTGCTTCTGCCCCTGCCCTTGCCCAGGGACCTGGAGCTCTCGGAGCTGCCAGGAACCTCGTCCTGGGCGGCGACAACCGCTTCCTCTCCCTTGGAGTCCTGGCAGGGGATGTCGCCGGCCCACCACATTTTGAGATCGTCCTCTTCCGACCCCAGCGACGAGGTCCTTGCACCGCGGCCCGAAGAGCGTCCGAGGGGTTCCCCCTCTTGTTGTCCAGGGTAATGCCCGCTTCGCCCAGGTCCTTCCCCAAGTGCTGGGCACTTCTCCTTCTCCAGGGCCAGAGCGAGGCTCGCATCCAGCTCCGCCTTTTGCTTCAGCTGCTCGTCCATGATGCCCCCCCCCCCTCCACGGCCAACAGCTCGGTCGCGGCGCAGACGCCTGCTTGGGCTGAGTTTCCCGAGAACTGCTCGCCTCTAACTGGCCCGCTGACGAACTGCCCGCCGCTTGCAAGGGGCCGCGCTCCTTGTCATCCGTCAGGGCCGCGGCCGGGCCTCGTCTCCATGTGCTCGTTCTGCTTCACCTGCTGCAACAACGTCCCCCATGAGGCAATGTGGCCGCAGATCTTGCAGTTACTGCGGAAGCCGAAATTCGTGTAGCTGCACGTCTTGCACTTCCACTTCAACAGATAGTGCTTGGCCTGGTCCTTCGAGATCTTCCTATACATATTCTCATCATGTGTATGATTATCATGTGTTGTTTTTGTTGGCGTCATTATTCGTATAATTAGGGGTATATGTATTCGTAGTATTGTTATGAGTGCGCTTAATCGAATTATTATTATCATCAGTATTACCCTTATTATTATGACTATTAATATCATTCGCATTATTATTGTGACTGTCCTCGACGCTCTGGGCAACGATGACGAGCCCCTGGTCCGAGGGCTTCCAAGCGCTTGCTTCGCAGCCCCGATCTGCACCTTGTCCAAACTACTGTCCTCTGCGGCCTCATTGATTTGTGTTGCTTTGTGTTCCATCGGATTGATTTGCGTTGCCAGGTCAGCTCCTGCCCCAGACCAGACTCCAATGAGCTCGGATGCTGCGGCAGGCTCTGCACGGCCTCCGCCACGGAGAGCCAGGACAGCTCGAGGTCGCAGTCGAGGAGTTGGCCATTTCATATCCTGATACTGTTTCCTGAGGTCGTCTTCCCACGAGTGGTCGGATGTGACGCGACTCGTATCCTTCTTCCTCTCGAACTCTTTCCTCTTGCGCAGCCTGTCTGTCTCGGTGAGCGCCTTCCGTTTGTCCAGCAGATTGAGTTTGTGCTTCTTAGGCATGCGCTTCGCAGACGGCGTGGGTGCCTGCAAAGTCCCACTGGCCTCCGAGCCCGCCACCTTATTGGATTACAGCACCTTGCCTTTGGTGTCCCTGCCCGTGGGAACTTGGTGTCAGCTCCCATCTGGCTAGGCGCTATCCTCTTGCGCGGATGATCCTCCTTGGGCATGTCCACGGTGCCGCGGGCAGCCATCGTCGAAGAGGACGACGGAGCCACCAAAGCTTTCGGCGAATCCTCGAAGCTTGCTGACCAGCTCGTAACTGATGAGAGTGATAAGCACGAAGATGGCGTTCATGCTGATCCTGCTCTGGCCGCCAGGGCTCCGCGCCGCTGTGCCCTCTCAACGTGCGCGGCGCGACGCCCGAGCAACCTCGGGCAGAAAGGGCTCGGAGCAGGAGCAGGAGGATGAGGAGGAGGAGGAGGAGGAGGAGGAGGTGCCCTGAGATCTGGACGTTGCACTTTTCTCACGCTGGGCGTTTTTGCCCAGCTTCGGGACCCGGGGCCATCACAGATTCGTCCGGCTCCGGACAATGCCGCAGAAGGATGGGGTCCGGGGCTCCGGCCGTGACTCGTCACGACGTGCTGCGCTTCCGCGGCGGCAGGCGGTGGAAGAGGTGCCCCCCGCCCCCAAGAGGTGGAGGCGGTGGTGGGAAGCGCCCCCTAGAGATGGAAGCGGTTGTGGGGCTGCGGCCGTGATCTGCGGATGTGTTCAAGACACGAGTGCGGAGGGAGAGGGACGGAGGGAGGGAGGGCGGATTGGAGGAAAAGGGATGGATATGATGGATGGAGGGATGTCTTGGGGAAGGGAGGGGGGAAGACAGGGGTGTTATGTCTTGGAAGAGAGGGGTTCTGTGGGCTGCGGCCGTGAGCTGTCACGACGTGGCAGCGTCTTCGCGGCGTCGGGTCTCAGCAGGTCGAGGGGGGTCTTCGGATGGCGTGCGCGGGCGGCGCCCTCCTCCTTCTCCTCCTCCTCCTCCTCCTCCTCCTCCTCCTCCTCCTCCTCCTCCGCCTCCTCCTCCGCCTCCTCCTCCTCCTCCTCATCCGCCTCCTCCTCCTCCTCCTCCTCCTCATCCGCCTCCTCCTCCTCCGCCTCCTCCTCCTCCGCCTCCTTCTCCTCCTCCTCCTCCGCCTCCTCCTCCTCGCCCTCCTTCTCCTGGTCTTCCGCCTCCTCCTGACGAGCCGCTGGGTCCCAAAAGGTCGAGGGAGGTCTTTCGGATGGCGTGCGCGGGCGGCGCCCTCCTCCTCCTCCTCCTCCCCCTTCTCCTCCTCCTCCTCCTCCTCCTCCTCCTCCTCCTCCGCCTCCTCCTCCTCATCATCCGCCTCCTCCTCCTCCTCCTCCTCATCCGCCTCCTCCTCCTCCTCCTCCGCCTCCTTCTCCTCCTCCTCCTCCGCCTCCTCCTCCTCGCCCTCCTTCTCCTGGTCTTCCGCCTCCTCCTGACGAGCCGCTGGGTCCCAAAAGGTCGAGGGAGGTCTTTCGGATGGCGTGCGCGGGCGGCGCCCTCCTGCTGGCGCAGGGCGCCTGGCCCAGCTGCGGCACGCAGGGACAGAGCGTGGGCGGCGGCCTCGTCGCCCGAGCGGGCGGCGAGGGCTCGTCGCCGTCGTCTTCGTCGCCGTCGTCGTCGTCTTCGTCGTCGTTGTCTTCGTCGTCGTCGTTGCCTCGTGGCGGCTTCTGGCAGCTGCGCCTCGCAGAGGGCGTCGCGTCTCGACAAAGTTACAGCGTGCGGTGTTGCGCCTCCTCCTCCTCCTCCTCCTCCTCCTCCTCCTCATCCTCCTCCTCTATTCCTTTTCTTCATGAATAATAATTTCTCCCTGTCTCACCCCCAGGCCATGTTTTAGGGCGGGCCGGGCGTTTCGCCTGAGACTTCCTCACCATTATGATTGTTGAGCTTGCAACAGCTTCACAGATGGAGGGCGGGTCGTTTTCAAAATGTGGCGCTCACCTTAGCGCCGCCCACATTCGTTTTAAAAGGTGCAAAAGTTTCACGGACTCGGGGCAGGTGGTTTTCAAAATGTGGCTCTCGCCTTAGCGCGATGCACATTCGTTTTCAAGCGTCGCAAGAGCTTCACGGATTGAGGGCGGCTCTTTTTGAAAAAGTGGTTCTCGCATTAGCGTGGCGCACATTTGTTCTAAAAATACAAGAATTTCATAGATTGAGGGCGGCCCCTTTTCAAAATGTGGTGCTCGCTTGAGCGCGGCGCACATTCACTATAAACATGTGCAAGAGTTACACGGATTTCCATCATCAACGTGCCAGAAATGGTGTTTGGAAAGGATTCAGGATTACGCGGGTGCAACAGATATGTTGATTCGTTGTGTTGAAGTCCGAGGAATGGCTCTCTGGCACAATTCAGGATTGTCAAGACGCCACAGTCAGGTTGATCCATGACGCTGGAATCCCGAGAACAATGTATTGGCATGCTTCAGGGTCTTCATCAAACGATTGCCTTCCAAAGAGGCAGCTTTTTCAATGGAAATGAACCGTTGTAGGGGCCTGTGAAGAGGGAGCTTGGAGGGAGGATGTAGTCAAACATCGTTGATGGCTCTTGGGTTTAACTGGTCCTCCTCCTCCTCCTCGTCATCCGCCTCCTCCGCCTCCTCCTCCTCGTCCTCCGCCTCGTCCTCGTCCTCCGCCTCACCCTCCTCCTCCTCCTCCTCCTCTTCCTCCTCCTACGCCTCCTCCTCTTCCTCCCCTCCTCGTCCTTCGCCTCCTCCTCCTCCTCGTCCTCCTCATCCTCCTCCGCCTCCGCCTCCTCCTCCGCCTCCTCCTCCTCCTCGTCCTCCTCGTCCTCCGCCTCCTCCTCCTCCTCCTCCTCCGCCTCCGCCTCCGCCTCCGCCTCCTCCTCCTCCTCCTCCTCCTCCTCCTCCTCCTCCTCCTCCTCCTCCCCTCTTCGTCCTTCGCCTCCTCCGCATCCTCCTCCTCCGCCTCCGCCTCCTCCTCCTCCTCCTCCTCCGCCTCCGCTTCCGCCTCCTCCTCGTCCTCCGCCTCCTTCTCCTCCTCCTCCTCCTCCTCCTCCTCCTCGTCCTTCGCCTCCTCCTCCTCTTGCAGCCATGGCTTGCTACGCCTGTAGCCAGCGCGGCGTTGCGACTGCGGGAGGAGGGAGCCTCTACCGCGGTGTCGCTGAAGCCAGTTGTGCTCGCCTTGCTGAGTGCAGCTCGGCGCTGACTGAACGACTGGCACTCGCGGCGCTAGGCTCGAATTTGTCAGCGCTTGCGGTTGGGTCGCTGTTCTTCTTGCCTGCCTGTCAGTATCTGCGGATGCTTGGTTGTGCAGTCGCCTACAGCAAAAACAAAACAAAAAACTCCTCCTCCTCCTCCTCCTCCTCCTCCTCCTCCTCCTCCTCCTCTCCCCCCTCCTCGTCCTTCGCCTCCTCCTCCTCCTCCTCCGCCTCCGCCTCCTCCTCCGCCTCCTCCTCCTCATCATCATGTTCCGCCTCCGCCTCCTCCTCCTCCTCCTTCGCCTCCTCCTCCGCCTCCTCCTCCTCCTGTTGCTCCTGGTTGTCCTCCTCCTCCTGACGAGTCGATGGCATGTGTATTCCGCCGGATGCTGCAACGTTCCTCCTCCTCATCGACCTCAACCTGCGGACTGTGTCTTGTCGAACGCGCGACTGAAGCCTTCGCTTCCGCTTCCGGGCATCCTTTGCAGGCCCCCCGGAGTGTCCAACACGGCTCGGGATGAAATACCGCTCCAGGGAAGAGGTCCAGGGGACTTCGGTGCGAGAAAAACGCGACGTCGGAGGTCTGGCCGTGCGGTTGTTCCACATATGTGACCCCCTGGGAGGCCTCACGTTTCCATGGTTGGATTGCCTTCGACGTCTTGGTCAGAATGCACCCACGGAGAGGTGCGGGAGGGCGATGGGGTGGAGGAGAATGAGGAGGAGGAAGAGGAGGAGGATAGAACGCAGGAGGTTCACAAAGAGGAGGAGTAGGAGGAACGAAGAGGAAGAGAGAATAGAGGTGATGATGCATAAGCATGTTTACAAGCGTGGGCCCCTGACAGTGTGTTATGTCAATCTCGGCGTGCACCAAGTGGTACAATAAATTATATGTGGTGCCGAGTATGTTGTGCCGGATATATGATGGAGGCCGTGGGTGGAACATATGTGGTACAATATACGTGGTGTAAGTTATGTGGTGCAAGCTGTGGAGTTAAACATTTGCAGTGCGACCTATGCGGTGCCATGTACGTGGTGTTGCAAGCTGTTTGGGACCAATCGATGGTGTGCAAGTAGTAACCTTGACCGTCTTGAAGTCGTCAAGTCCACTGCTCGTGCAAATATCCCGCCCACCCACCCGCAACTTGTTTGGACAAGCCCATTCGGCCACGACTGCAGTTCCCGATTGGACCTTGCTAGCGATTCTCTACGGCCGCGCTGGTGCGCGGGCGCGCTCGCGCGCAGAGCGACCACCTGGTCTGGCACAACTGGTGCGACCGCGATGGTGCTTAACAATAGGAACTCCCCAGCGCGTCTCACAGGCCGCGCTGGCACGCGAGCACTTCAGTGCGTGTCGGTGATTCGGGCGGGTGCTGTATCATGATGACGTGGGCATTGGCGGCAGTGATGATGATAATAGCGATGGTAGTGGCGATGATGATGAAAACGAAGACGGCCAAGCCAATGCTGGCATCGATGCTGGTGACGATCATGACGATAATGATGTCCATGTGTCGGTGATGACGGTAACCATCTGATCATGGCGGCAATGGTGGCC
>CAUYUJ010018174.1:144575-197075 GCA_963575745.1 Prorocentrum cordatum | reverse complement strand
CCAGGAATGAAGCTGCGAGACGCGCCTAACCCCATTGCCGCCAGAGGCGAGGGCGACGTCTCACGCGGCGTTGGAGGAGGCGCTCAGCGCCCGGGAGGCGGCGAGCGCGGAACGACCACCTTGTCGGGCGAGCCACTCTGCTTCGCTGCCGCCCTCCTCAGCGCCGCAGGGGACGAGATCCGCATCGCAGATGCGATCCACGGCTTCGCGGATCGGGCCGACTTCATCTCCCATCTGCGCGGGCACTTTCTTGTTCACAGACCGCGCGCGCGCTGCGAGGCTGCGGAGCCTCGCTGAGGCCGCGCGCGCAGCGGCCATCGCGAGCTCATCAGCTTCAAAACGGGCGCCTCAAATACGACGTCGGCTTGCCAGCAGGTGGCCCGCGAAAACATCGGATCCCCCGATGGCCCCGGGGGCGCCCAGGAGCCCTGGGGCACTTGAGAGCGCCTCGAGCTTTCCTGTGGCAGATGCCCTCGATTAGGTACGGTGGACCCTCCTCCTCCTCCTCCTCCTCCTCCTCCTCCTCCTCCTCCTCCTCCTCCTCCTCATCATCATCATCATCATCATCATTGTCCTCCTCCTCATCGCCGTCATCATCATTACCATCAGCATCAGCATCATCATCATCATCATCATCAGCAGCAGCAGCATCATCGTCAGCAGCAGCATCAGCATCAGCATCATCATCATCATCATCATCATCACCATCAGCCAGCAGCACTATTATCAGCATCATCATCGTCATCATCATCACAAGCATCATCATCATCGTCGTCGTCATCTTCATCATCATCACCATCATCATCGTCATCATCAGTATCGCCGTCGTCGTCGACATCAGTCGCTCCCACATAATATGCCTTGCCATCGTTCTCGCCCTCATCAACACTAACAAGCATCGGCATCCCTTCCCTCCCAATAGTGTTTCAACTTACTTTTACCATGCAGCATTATCATCATCAGCAGTAGCATGATCATCATCAGCAGCATCATCAGTAGCACCATCAATATCATCGCCATCAGCATAATCATCATCCTAACAATCAGCATCGTCACTATCATCGTCATCATCATCACTACAATCGTCATCATCATGATAAGTATAATCATCATCATCGTCATGATCACCGTCCTCGTCATCGTCCTCACCATCATCCTCATCCTCATCCTCCTTATCGCCATCATCGCCATCAGCATCATCATCACCACCATCATCAGCAGCAGCATCATCACCACCATCATCATCACCCCTCGCTCCCTCCTCGTCTTCAGCGTCATCCTGCTCATGCCTCCTCCTCCTCCTCCTGCTCCTCCTCCTCCATCATCATACCCCTCCCCTCATCCTTCTCCTCAGTCGCCCTCTTCGTCATCCCCCTTCGACCCCTCCTCATTACCCTCCATGCCCTCCTGCTCCGCATTCCCATCCCCACTTCTCCTGCCCCTCACACCATGTTCCTCGCATCCCTCCGGCCCCCGAACATGTGTCCAATCGTGGAGCTGCCGAGGGTTAATCGCTCCCGCCCCTGGAGGTAAGCAGGAATCCCAAAGCATCAGGTCGCACGAAGGCAACAGCGGGCCTCTCCGTCGATCGCATCACCACCGTTGACATCCAGCGCTTGCTGCGGCGGTCATCATGAAGCTCGCCATCATTCGTCGGCATGTCCATCCAAACGTTGCCGAACCCAATTCCGCGACTCCCAGTCGAGAGCCAGGCAGAACCGCCAAGCTGGCTTCGCAGAGAGCACCCCTGCCCGAGAGACTTATCTCCTCATCGACTGCGCGTGGAACGCACGCCAGGGCCACTCGAGCAAAAAGGGAAAAGAAGCAACAAGTTATGAGCAAAACGATGCGACGAATCACTAGGGCGACTAGGGAGCAGCATCACGACAAGGCCAAACGGCAACGTCAGGGCGGCCCCCCAGCACGATTGCACGGGCACAAAGTGCAAGGCCTTTTCGCCGAGCAGCTCACCAGATGCCGTGGGGGGCTGGCCCAGACATGCGCGTCCTCGGCCAAGGGTCGCTGCCTCGCGGTAGCTTTAGACCTCGGGTCCTCCGGAGCAGATTCAGGCGATCGATTATTGGCTCAAGAGTTGGCGAGATCATCCAGAGGCACGCGCATGCGTACGCCGAGCGCGGAGCGAAATCGCCTGACTAAGTTGCAGGCTTTACCCGTAGGCGAGTAGGCGCGGCAAGCGAGGGTGCCAGCCCCAGAGTCATTCATGATTGAGTTTACTTGACCTTCGATGGAACCCCCAGGATGCGTCGGAGCGATCCTGCCAGAGAGGGCCCCAGTATTGAGGAAGGGCAGCTTCCGAAGAGCGTCTTGGGCAGCAGTCTCGCTGATGAGCTCGCAGGATGCGGCCCTCCAGCATCGGGCGGCCGAAGGAGAGAGGCAGCGCGCACTGCTGCATGAAAGGCAAGAGCCTGGCTCGTGCGGTTGCGCCTTCTTCGAGCTATCACGGATTGTCTCGCCATGGAGAAGCAGTTGGCCGTCGCGGGGAAAAGGTCGAGGAGGGTCGAGGAGTGTCGAGGATGACCGAGGAGGAGGAGGGCGAGGAGGAGGAGGAGGAGGAAGGATTGGCGCGCCTGTGCCATGTCCATTTTCCCACCCACCCCCCACCCTTCCTTGTTGCTGCCGCCCTCGTCCCACTCCTGTCTGCCCACAGACCCGCGGACTGCAGAAAGGGAAGGACGTGCTCGAGATGTTTCGGGTCGGCTCCGCGGGCTACGCTGAGGGAGTTGTGGAGCTTCCCTTGCCTCGAGCGTGTGAATTTCGACGGATTGGCGCGTTCCCCTCCTGCGGGATCCCGAGTCGATATAGCGGGAGGGCAGACTACATCCGTTGCATTTGCAAATGCGCACAAAGATTGCAACGTTTAGTGTTGTGGAAGGTGCGGGGTCGTAGCCGACAAGCAGTTACGATTTACGAGCGTTCGGCGAACCTTGCACACACGTGTTGACCCCCACTGGCACCGAATACATCGATGGATATCGGAATGGCTCAACCTGCACGGTCCCCAGTCGAGTTGGGAATTCCCGGCTGAGGCTGAGGTTTTTCATCATCGACATTGGCAGAGCCAGTGGTTGCTATTCTAGACGCTTCGCTTAACCCCGCCACGCCATCCAGAAACGATGCCTAGACGAGTTGCCTTGATCAGGGATGTGGCAGAGCATGCAGTGGAATGAAGGACTGGGTAAGACGTCGTACCCCAAGAGGGGGAGGATGGAAGAGGAATCGGAGGAGCAGGAGGAGGGAGAGGGAGAGTGGGAGGGGGAGGAGGGAGGAGGAAGGAGGAGGAATGGAAGAGAAGAGGAGAACGAGGAGGAGAAGAAGGCCAGAAGCCCTTCGATGCCTCTCGGAGTCTCGTCGGATTTCTTCCGAGAGCTTCTTGAAGTCGCCTTGCGGTGTCGTGGGGGTCTCTTGGCAGTCCCGGGTCTTGGGGCGTCTTAGGTGCTTCTGGGGAGCCTCTGGGTGATCTTGGAATCTCTTGGGAGCCTCTTGGGGGCATCTTGGGGGCCTCCTGGGGCCTTCTGGGCACCTCTTGGGGCCGTCTTGGGGCACCCTTGGGAGCTTCGGGGACCATCTTGGGGCCATCTTGGAGGAAATCGATCACAGGGGGCGCCGTACTACAGCAAGGCCCCCTCCAGGATGCCAAAATGTGGCCAAAACCTATCGAATCAGCGATGGTGCCCCAACGACCCTCCGACCCCCCCATCCAGGTTCAGGGGGGAGGGGGTAGGGAGAGGGGTCAAGATTCCCTCCCCGCCCGCATGCCGTCTCGCTCACTCCCACCCGCCCTCCCAACACATGCGTAGCACCCGAGTCTGGCCCGAGCCTCAGCATATTCAGCAGTCGTCTTTGGATGGGCAGCTACTGGGGGCCAATCCGCCGCCGCCTCCGCCGCCGCCGCGGCCGCCGCAGCCGCCGCCGCCGCCGCTGCCCGCCGCTGCCCGCCGCCGCCGCCGCCGCCCCCGCTGCCAAATCGCCGCCGCCGCAGCCGCTGCCGCCGCCGCCGCCCCCGCCGCCGCCGCCGCCACCGCCGCCGCCGCCGCCGCAGCCGCCGCAGCCGCCGCCGCCGCAGCCGCGTCAGCCGCCGCCGCCGCCGCCAAGTGTACTCTGGATTGTGTTTTGAAAGGGATGGGGGGGCCCTCATGGTTCTGGGTTGGCTACCAGTCGCCTGGGTGAGGGGGTGTTTATTAATAGGGAACAGTGATAGACCCCTCCCCGAAGGGGAAGAATGGGGGTTGGAACAGGAAACTCGCGAACTCGCCCACGCCCTAAAGGTTTGGTGGGATTCCTATCCTCATGCTCCTCCTCCTCCCCCTCCCTCCGCTTCCTCTTCATCCCTCTCCCTTCCTTCCTTCCTCTCCTCCTCTCCGCATCATTATACTTCCTCTTCTGATTCGCATCTCTCCCCCTCATCACATCATCATCCTCGTCTTCGTCCGTGCAGCTTCTTGTGTTGCTCACCTCATTACCGCGACCGCTGGACTTGAAAACCGTGCACCCGCGCCCACCACGCGAGACAGGCGACCTGGGCTTCGACTCGGCCTCACCAGGACGCATTCTTGTTTTACCGTGCTGGCGTTTTTTGCGCGGGACGGAGCAGGAGAAGGGAAACGAGGTGAGTGCAGAACTGGCAGCGGCGCTGCGCCCGTGCTGACTTGTCCAGATGCCCCTCGAGAGCCTGCAGGGCTCGTAGTTTTCTTCGGGTGCCGCAGCGAAGGAGATGCCTTCGCGGCGGGTCACTCTGTGAACCGTATTTGCTCAAGGCCGAGGGGCACCTCTGCACGTCTACGCCGGCGCGGATATACGTGCCCAGCGTTCTTGCCATCAGACGTTTCACGGTTGGCATGAGGTGTGGTTCGGCGTTTGCACCTTCCTCTTCCTCGCGTATGCCCGCGCGCAACTCTCTTTGGACGTGCGCAAGCACCTGCGCAGCCGGGGTACACTTTGGATGTGTGGCTCATGAGCGTGAAACCTCGCGCAGGAGGGAGGGCGACGACGACGAGGACGAGGAGCAAGAACGGGCACAATTTGGCAAAAGGCCTCCACTCTGGAAGACACCAACCAAACGCCAGTGCACCTTCCTCTTCCTCGTCATCACCTCCTCCTTCCACTTCCCCCACGCGTCTCACTCCTTCGCCCCGTCCTCTTCACAGCCCATGTTCACCCCAATGTGGCACGACCCACGCAGGCCCCTCCGATGGTTACACTGCAGAGGGGGGCACGGCCATCAGCGCCTGGCCCATCGCAGAGGCAAGGACGCACTGCATTCTGAGAGATGAGATTGGGAGGTAGGAGAAAGCGCGCTCTGTGGACTCCTGGAGGGGGTGGGGCTCGAACCGGGGGAAGACCCCCCCTGAAATGCACATGGGGCGGTTGGACCCCCCCCCAGCCCTCCCCTTCAAGGGGGCGGGGGGTTCGAAGCAGGGGCCCTCCCCCTCTCCCGACAGGGGGGGGTCGAACTGGGGAGGGGCCCCCCCCCCGGCAACCGACGACGGCGAGCGCACGGCGCCAGCGCCCGGCGCCAGCGCCGGCGCCGCCGAGCAGAAGCGACGACGACGACGACGACGGCGGCGGCGACGACGACGACGACGACGGTGACGACGAAGACGACCAAGACAACGCCGACGACGACGACGGTGACGGTGACCCCGACGACGCCGACGACGACGAAGACGACGATGACGGCGACGACGGCGACGGCAATGGCGATGGCGACGGCGATGGCGACGACGACGGCGATTGCGACGACAACGACGAAGACGGCGACGACGACGCCGATGATGAGCACGACGACGATGACGACGACGCCGACGAGGACAACGACGACGACGACGACGACGACGACGACGACGACGACGGTGACAGCGACAGAGTACGAGCTGATGGTCTTGAGCTGCTACGGCCGCCTCGTCATGGGTAGGGCAGAGTAGAGTAGAGTAGATCAGAGTAGCTAGTGTGAAGTAGAGTTGTGTAGATGGTAGAGTATAGTTTGCCAGTATTGGGTACAGTAGAGTAGAGGAGGGTAGAGTAGTAGAGTAGAGTAGGACCAGGAGTAGAGTAGGTTAAAGTAGAGTAGAGTAGAGTAGCGTAGGGTAGGACAGGGTAGGGTATGGTAGAGTAGAGTTGGGTAAAGTGGAACAGAGTAGAGAGGACCAGGGCAGATGGCACAGTAGAGTCGGGTAGAAAAGAGTTAAGTAGAGTAGAGCAGAAAGTAGTTGACTGTAGAGTAGGCTGGAGCAGGGTAGGATAGAGTAGAGTAGAGTAAGGTGGATTAGACAGAGTACAGTAGAGTAGGGTAGATGGTGCACTAGAGTCGGAAACAATCGAATAAAGTAGAACAGAGTAGAGTAGAGTAGATCAGAGTAGCTAGTGTGAAGTAGAGTTGTGTAGATGGTAGAGTATAGTTGGCCAGTATTGGGTACAGTAGAGTAGAGGAGGGTAGAGTAGTAGAGTAGAGTAGGACCAGGAGTAGAGTAGGTTAAAATAGAGTAGAGTAGAGTAGCGTAGGGTAGGACAGGGTAGGGTAGGGTAGAGTAGAGTTGGGTGAAGTGGAACAGAGTAGAGAGGACCAGGGCAGATGGCACAGTAGAGTCGGGTAGAAAAGAGTTAAGTAGAGTAGAGCAGAAAGTAGTTGACTGTAGAGTAGGCTGGAGCAGGGTAGGATAGAGTAGAGTAGAGTAAGGTGGATTAGACAGAGTGCAGTAGAGTAGGGTAGATGGTGCACTAGAGTCGGAAACAATCGAATAAAGTAGAATAGAGTAGAGTCGAGTCGAGTAGAGTAGAGTAGAGTAGAGTGGAGTAGAAAAGGGCAGGGTATATTTGAGCAGAGTAGAGTGGGATCCAGCTATAGTCGGATTATATTAGGGTTGGATCGGTCCTCAGCAGGGTTCAATCAGAGCTGGACCCAGCTATTGCAGGATTGAATTAGAGTTGGATCCAGGTATAGCTGGAATCAATTAGAGCTGGGTCAATCTATAGTCGGAGTTTTTAAAGGGGAGGGGGGGGCCGATTCGAACCCCCCCACCCTTGCACAGGGGGCGGGGGTGCTCTAGTTCGAACCTCCTCCCCTTGCAACTCGGGGGGGGAGGGGGGGGCAGTTCGAACCTCCCCCCACCACCCCGTTGGACAGGGGAGGGGGGGAAGGCGGCCAGTTCGAACAGCCCCCTCCTTGGAGAGGTGGGGGGTGGCCGGGTAGGGAAGCCGACGCCCAGGAAGGGGGGGGGCGGTTCTCAGGGCATGCTCAATATTTTTTTGGGGGGTCCACGTGTTCTAATGTATTCCCAGGGAAGGTGTCCACGAAACGCGTTCTCTCAGAGGTAGGGAAGGCAGAAACGGCAAGGGATGGAGGAGGAAAAGGAGGAAGAGGAGGAGGAGGAGGAGAAGGCGTAAGAAAGGAAGGAAGTTTGGTTAGGGGAAAACCCAGGCGCTCGTGCGGATTCACCACAGCGCTCGTATGCATTCCCCACTCGCACAAGGGCTGTCGATAAGAACGTTGACAGCCACGCAGCCACCTGGCGGACATGCCACCCTGGACTCCTTGTCAGGCGTCGTCTGGGCTCGGGCTGGCATCGCGACGCAAGAAATGGGACCGAACTTGCGCGGCGATCTGGCGGACCCCACGTGCTGTCGCTGGTGGTTCGCTTCACACACTGTCCACAGGGCAAAGGACAAGGTCGTGAGCGGCACAAGGTGAGGCGCAAAGGAAAGAGGCAAATCATTAGAGGACGGCTGCGCTCTCATCGTCGTGTCCCATGCCACGTGGGTGGGCAGTGGCATCGCTGATATATCGCATGCCAACAGACATGTGCCGTGGCCGTGCAACCGCGGTTCCGCTACACTCCCTTCCCACCGCCCATTCAACCCCCCTCCCCATCTGCTCCCCTCCCTCTCGCCCCTCCCTCCAATCCAGTTCTCCCTTCCCTTCGCTCCCCGTTCATCCCTCCTCACCCCGTTCCCACCCACCCCCCTCCTCCCTCCACTCCTCCCCCTTCTCCACCCTCTATTCCTCCCTTTCCCTCTCCACCCCTCCCGCCCCTCCCCTCCCCCCACCCGTCCCCTCCCCATCCTCTCCCCCGCATGCCCTCCGCGGAGTGTCAAGTCTTTTCTGACAGCGCTCCAAAGGCAAGCTGGTGGCTACCCTTTCTGCCTCTCTGCACAGAGAGCGAGCGGCAGCCCAGGCGGCCCGGAGGTGCGGAGGGGCTTCTCGTTCTCCCTGCAGGACTCCCGGGGGGGCTGCCCCTTTGACCTCCTCTCGAGGCTCCAGGGACCGGGGTCCGGGCAAATGCGGGTCAGTCGGAGCGCTGGCTTTTGCAGGATCTTGCAGGGCCAGGGTGGCCTTACACCGAGTTTGGGTGCAGGATCCTGCAGGGCCTGACTGACCCAGGTTTGGAATGACCCGGGTCAGTAGATCCCCGATCCCGTTGCGCCTCAAGTCGGGAGCGTCAGCACGTGGGGACTGGCTCAGGGGGGGGACGCATCCACCCCTGATCGCCCATTCCTCGCCAATCGGGTCCTGCATGCCGACCTACCTAGCAGCGTGCGGCGTCTGTCCAGAATCTATCGCCGATCCTCAGCGAGGCATCGCTGGTTCCAACGCAATTGTTCCCCCCCGAGCCCGGCCCCCACGGGGTCCCGACTCAGAGCCACTCAGAACCGGAAGCCAGGACCCTTCCCGGGGTCCATCGCGGCCGGCTTTGTCGATTGCGGTTGGCCCAAGGGCCCGAAACGGGCCCCCAGAGCCCGAAACCAAAATAAGAAATCCGACAGCTTTCAATCAGGATTCGTTCGATCCTCCTGCTCCCCATCCTTGTACAAAGGCACGTGCGCCTCCTCTTCCTTCCTTCGTCGTCCCCCTTCCTCCTCTCGGGCTCGCTGCGGGTCCTCGCGGTCGTTTCCACGGCGCCCTGATCATCCCTCCCCTCCTCCTCTGCCTCCGCCTCCTCCTCCTCCTCCTCCTCCTCCTCCTCCTCCTCCTCCTCCTCCTCGTCCTCCTCCTCCTTCCGTAGCAATTTTGGCTCGAGATGGCCCTCGGACAGAGTATGGATACCTCTAGTCTAAAGCCAGGATCGGTTTCAGGCAACCCCAGTCGAGCTGCGCGCTGCTGGAACCAAGAGTCTTCGGTCGGTGACGGCCGGCGCTTCGCATGCCCTCTGATGCAGTCACAGCCCCCAAGCGCCCGCGTGGCGCGAAGCTCAACAGCAAGAAGCCCAAGCTCAACAGTGACGTTGCCGCCGCGAGGGATGATCTGGATGATGCGAGAAGTGGCGGCGCTGATACTTCTGATGCTGGCGATTATCCTCCTGACGCCGCTGCAGGTTGCCCAGATGCTGTGGACGCAGATATGCTCGAGGCCGACAGCGACGGGGAGTTCTGCCAGGACGACTACGTCCGCCAGTTCGCTGCCGAGGTCCTCTCCCAGAGGATAGCTGAGCACCGCGATGAGCTCATCAAGGACCTCACCAGCGTCGTCCCCGCGACAGTCGGACCAGGTCATGGATGTCGCCTTCCAGCTTGCTGATCACACTGCTGCTGCTGGGAAGCTGGTATAAGGTGCGCAGCAGTTCCCCAACATGGCCAGATACGCATCCGAGAAGTTCTGCTCGGAGAAGCTCGACGTATTTCAGCCTAGGGTCCAGGAGAAGCTCGACGGCCACAAGATCAAGCCCCGTGCAGTCGGGAGACGAGCACGATGCTGTTCTTCACGCCGTTAGAGAACCGATTCAGGAGTTGCGGGGCTCTTTGGCACTCGCTAGCGCTAAGCCAACGCCCGCCTCTGCCAGCGCTGCTGGCCTCGACCGAGATGCCGACGCGACCATCATCAGGGTCATGGCCTTCAAACTCGTCAAGCTTGAGTCCGTCCAGCAGGTTTTCTCCGACTAAGTTGTCGTGGTTGCAGTCGAGGCAAGGTTCTACACCATCCCAGCCGCCGAGGACGTCGCCCGCCACTTCACGATCCAGTTCACGGGCGCTGTCAGTCCAGCTGCCAGGCGCGCCACGCAGGTTCTTGGCGCCCATTGAATCGCCGCTGGCCGATGAAAACGCTTCGAGGTCGCGGCGACGGACAACCTTCAGGCCACGCTCCACATCGGAGCGGACAATCACCCGAGGCAGTTCAAGCTCGAGATCCAAGGCTGAAAGCTCCGCGAGGCCATCCGCGGCGTCGACAGCTCCAAGAGGTGGCCCTTCGACCGCGACCGTGGCTACAGCATGGCTGGATGGGGCCCCGCGCTGCGCATCGCGCCGAACCCCGGCAACCTCGCCTCTGAATCGCGTGGGCTGAGAACGTTGCCCAGTGGCTCGGATTCCCCATCGAGCGCCTCGCCGAAGCAGCCAAGTCGATCATCGCGCCACCAGAGACAGCCGAGTGGAGTCTCTGACGGGCTCGTTGCTGCCATTCACAACCCATTGGCCGGGGCACCGTCCATCTCGTTGTCATCGTGGAGCACTCGAACGTTGCTGCAATACCTCTGGGACAACGCGAAGCCGAAGCCCGCATATCTCAAGCGCCTGGACTTCACTCGCGGCGCGGCGGCCCTCCAGGAGGCGCACCAGGACGACGCGCGGCCGACTGGCCTTCTCGCCAGGGCGGCGCCGCCCGCCCGCCTCTACACCAGCAACTGCGTGGGCTCTGCAGTCAAAGGTGGTGCGGCTACTATTCTTCCTGCGGGCTGCGAAGTTGAAGCTTCGCATCGCTCCCCTGTGTCTGGGCGACTGCCACGCGTGGCGCTGCGCATGGAGGGCATCCGCACCGTCCATTTTGATGTTCACAACCACGCCCTCACCATCGCGCGGTCCATTTCGGTTCCGAGAGTTTTGGCCGCTGGCGTGAAGGTCGCGCAGGCGGGCCCTCTCCACAACCTGGTGGTCGCACATGGCGACGTGAACTTCGCGTCGAGGGCCCCGCTCCTCCCGCGCCAGCCTCGCCGCCCTCTCGCCGCCAGCAAAGGTCAACGCGCGCGCCCTGGACCCACGCGCTCCGCCTTCTGACCGGAACCTTCTCAGGCGAGCCCACTCACTACGACAAGACCTCGCACTCGATATCGATGTTGGAGGGTGGGTCAGCTGGCCTGGGTGGGCCCCCACCCAGCTTACCCCTGAACCGTCGAGGATCTCGCCAACCGTTCTGTCAGCGACCACGCGGCCCCCACGGCCAAGCCCACCCAGCGCGTTGCCAAGCCGCGCAGCGCACATCGCATACCTCGTCATCTGTTCGAGCCCGAGCTTCTCCAGAATCAGCCGCAGTGCGTCTGCAACCAGCTCAACTACGAGGAGAAGAACCCCCCGCGGCAGATCGAACTTCACAAGTGGACCACCAAGAAAGTCGCTGTAGGCATTCGCAACCGCCTACATGCACGCGCCCCTGAAGCTGTGCTACTTATACATTGGCGAGGCAGATGGCAAGAGCTGCGGAGGACTGACGCGAAACTGGCCAAGAAGCTCATCAGCAACCACGAATCTGCTCACGACTTCCTGGACATCCGAGACCAACGGGCTCGGCTCCGTCACAACGCCCCCATCAAGCATTGGTGCGACAGCATTCAACGTCGACGCGCTGATGGGCTTCGGCCGCGCCATGAGGAGCAGCTCTCTCGCCCCCGCGCTCCACGGGCCCTTCGTCACCAGCTGGCGGCTGTGGAGCGCCGCTCTGCTATGTGGTATCCTCTCAACCGTCGGCTTGTGCTGCGCGCTGTCAAACACCAATCAGAGTCAACCAATGCCACCAGCGATGCCACTTTGGTTACAGAGCGCCTGATCGAGCACTGAGCCCCGATCGACGCCCAGCCGATCGACGTGACCTGTGCGCAATCCTACATCGAGCAGCACGCCCCCTATTAGGGGTGGGTCTTTTATCAGATGCGATGACGCGGATCATGAGTGGGCAGGCCCTCTTCAACAGCTCCAGCGACACGTTGCAAGCCTGGCTTCCGAAGGGCGAGGAAGCCGACGACTCGCTGGCTGTTGGTTGCGCCCGCGCTCCCAGCGCAGCGCGCGCCCTTGGCCTCCGCAACACGGACAGCAAGATGATCACGCCATAATGTGTTGTACTGGGTGTGGCGCACGCATGTGGCCACCCCAACTTGGGCCTTACGTGGAGCTCCCTATGGGGCCACGAAACGTTGTATTGGGTGTGGCAGACGCACGTGGTACCCCCCCTCTGGGGCCTTACGTGGAGCTCCCCATGGGGCCACGAAACGCTGTACTGGGCGTTGCAGACGCATGTGGTGCCCCCCCCTGGGGCCTTACGTGGAGCTCGCTATGGGGCCACGAAACGTTGTAGTGGGTGGGTGTAACGCATGGGGGAGGGAGGAGGGGGAGGAGGAGGGAGGAGGAGGAGGAGGAGGAAACGCGGGCACCGTTCCTTCAAAACGAGGACCCAACACCACAGGATGGTTGGGAACAAAAGAGGTCTCAGGGGGCGGGATCGCGGCCTGCTCACCCCCTGATATTCATCATCCCCTTCCTCATGCTCGTATGGTCATCATAATCCTCCTCATCCTGACCCCCTAAACCTGACCGGAACGGCCTCGCCATCACCAGTAGCCGTGCGCCCTCCAAGAAAACGAGCACGGGGAGAAAGAATGGAACGGGAGAGCGCAGGAGGAGGAGCAAAAGACAAGACAATAGGGACGGAGTCGAGAGGCAGATGGTGGCTGGAGGGAGTTTCCGGCTAGGTCTGGGCTCGCTCAAACGCTGCGTGGGCTCGCCTCTGGATATCGATCTCGGCCCCCTGGGTCCGCCTTCGGGCCCTGGAGCTCTGACACAGAGTGATCACTCCGATCCTCGTGAGGGGTGCGCGGACATGGGGCGGGTCCGCCATGCAAACCCTACCATTGGCACTTTCGGTGGAGCTCTTTATGAGACCAAGAACCGTGTGAGGGGTGCGCCGACATGGGGCGGGGCCGCGCCGCCATGCAAACCCTTCCACTGGCGCCTTCGGTGGAGCTCCCTATGGGGCAACGATCCTCGTAAAGGGTGCGCCAAAATGGGGCGGGGCTGCCATGCGAACCCTGCGACTGGGGCCTTCGGTGACATCGTTGATGACTCTTGGGTTTGCACTGGTCCTCCACCTCCTCCTCCTCCCCCTCCTCTTCCTCCTCCTCATTATCCTCCTCCTCCTCCTCCTTTTCCTCCTCCCCCTCCTCCTCCTCCTCCTCCTCCTCCTCCTCCTCCTCCTCTTCCTCCTCCTCCTCCACGGCCTCTCAACGTCGTGATGGTGCTGTCGTGGCACATGGCGACTACGATTTGCAGACTACGGTCGTGACGAATGGCGCCAGTCCAGCCAGTCCAGTCCTGAAGCTTTGCGCCGGCCACAGCGCATGAGCAATGGCTGAAACTGTGCGCGGAAGCGGATGCCTTTAGCACGCCGCTCATGCCCTGACCGCCTGCTTCCACCTGCGAGCTGCACCGCCCACTCGGCGGAAGTAGTCAGCAAGTCGCTCACGGGAGCCGGCAACGTTCGCGCATGGCGCCGAAGGCTGCAATCCACGAGCGCAGCAGATGGACGTGGCGCGTACTGCAGTGGCGGCCGGACGCCAACCATCGACAGCGTGGGCTGCGACAACACGGGGGCCAGCACAAGCGATGGGACGACAGACTCAACACCTTCCTGCGGCGGCGCAGCCCAGGCCTACACCCACCTTCCGCACCGAGCAGCACACAAGGACAACCAAATGACACCACATGGGTGCAAACTGTTCAAGACGTCAATACCTGGTCGAGGCTTGAGAATGGCTACGCCAACAACTGAAGCAAAACACATGTACCAACAGTCACATACACATGATTGCACGGCACCACCCACGCATAAGGACGCCAAGGCTCCTCCATACGTCTTCTTTGTCCTCCATACCTCACGCATCGTTCCTGTCCCGCAGCATGCAGGCATGCTTCCCACACGACGGCGTATGTATACAGAGAGAGAGAGAGAGCCTCCCATCCCAGGGGCTGCACTGGAGCGTCACCCAGTTCCGAACCCATCGATCCTGGCTCGATCATCTGCCCCTCCAGGTGTGGTGCAGCATCGGCTGCTCGAGAGGCGAGTTCAAACTCGTTCTCGGAGCTTGCGTGCGCGATCCTCTCGCGTTCGGGAAACCCAAAAAAATGAGGGGGGGGAGAGAGAGAGACCACGGCCTCGCCCGCCAGGCCCTCGCCCTCGACAGGCCCAGGGGGTGCTTCGCAGTGGTGGCTCGCTCGCCCGCGGAGGCATCCCCAGCGCCATCCGAAGGCCCCAGGCGGATCCGAAACAATTTTTCCCACATCCCGTTCGATCGCTTCCCCGCCCTGGTCCCGACGGCCCCGCATATCGAGAAGCAGCCTGCCGCGGCGTGCGTGGTGAAGAACTCCTCACCACCTCCTCACCACCTTTTGCCGTGCGATGCTAGGCGGCTTTCTGGAAGAAAAAAAACATCTACATATATATATATATATATATATATATATATACATACATACATACATATGTAGATAGACATACAAACTTATACATATAGAACAACAACTCATCCGAAAACAAGCAAAAGAACATCTGAGCAAGAGCTCCTGAGCGCAAGCCTTACGTGGGGAAGGTCCGAAGCCAGCCTGGCGCATGCGGCTCGAGCGTGGGCAGGTCGGCCCGCGCCGCGGCCCCCGCCCGGTGCCCTCCCGGGCGCGCCGGGGGCCCCCGCGGGCCGCGCCCGGGCGGCGGCCGCGGCGGCGTTGCGCCGATGGCCGCCGCGGGCGGCGGCGTCGCCGAGGCCCTGCCGAGCCACGGCGCGGCCGCGGGCGGGGGCGGCGGCGCGGGCTCGAGCGGGCAGGCCGCTCGAGCCGCGCCAGCGCCAGCCTCGCCCGCGCCGCCGCGGCGCCACGCCCCCCCGCCCGAGGTGTGGCTGCACAGCCGCGTGCAGATCGTGGAGGGCCTGGACGCGGCGAGGGGGGGCGGCGAGCCGGGGGCACGGCGGGAAGGCGGGCGGGGCATCTTCGTGAGCGGCGGCGCGGCCGACGCGCGGGTGGCGCTCGGCACGCTGCTGGTCGAGGAGGCGCCGGTGATCCTGGCCACCAACTACCCCGCGCTGGAGCGCTACCTCCTCGCCGTGTGCGACGCGCCGGGGGCGCAGCTTCCGGAAGACCCCTGCGTGGCAGTCCTGCGCGGCGAGAGCGGGGATGGCCATGCGGGAAAGGGGCGTCTTGAGGGACGCGGCGCCAGGCCCCAGGGTTTTGCTCAGGGCCAGAGCTTCCTCCTGAAGCATTCTTGGTGGTGTCGGGGCCCATGAAGGGCCCCGGGGACTCGAAGGCGGCGAAGCACTCGGGACCCTTGCCAGACATCCCCGGACCTGGTTTGTGCAATCCGCGGCCCCAGAGGTCCCGAACCTCCCCCTGCGGGTACACATTGTTCATGTCTAAGTATTCGAAAGTTCTTCGGTTTTGGGGGGGCCAAGATCCTTTCATTTCTAATTGTTCTATCCCGGGCATCTTCCTGGCCACTAGGGGGCCAGGAACATTTCGAAACGAGCAAAATTAGAAATGAGCACGATTAGAATTGAACAACGCGCAGTTTTGCGTCCTGGATCCGCGCTTGGTTGCCCAAGGGCCCGCTTCTGGACCCTGGAGGCCGAGACCGAAGAAAAGCTCGCCTGGATGTGGAAGAGCAGAGCGTCCAAGACCTGGGCCTCCTCTGGGACCCACCACCTCCACACACGCACAGACCTCAGAGATCCAACGCATTGACAAACAATCGCGACGGCGTTGTTCGTAAACTTGGGCCCCCATGGGGCCCCTATACCGGGCCTCGGGACCGTCCAAAAAAAACGACTCAGGGTGAAAATCCGGCGCTGGGGAAGGGGTCGAGACTTCCGGGGACCGCGCACTGAAAAAATCACGACGTCGGATCTCTGTCGGGGGTGGATGGACCTCCTACCCTGACACGTCGATTGAGGAATTGGCCGTTTTCGGTTCGCGAGGGGGCGTCGCGGCCGTCATTTTTGCGGGTCCAGGTCCGTCGGTTTCGGTCCCAGGCCGTTTTTACTAAGGGGAGGTGTACTAAAGGGAGGGAGGTCCACCGCCGACTCTGGGGAGGAGACGCTGCGGCGCGCACTCGCTGGCATGTACGCGGGCCCCGGGGCGGAGGCCGCCACGGCGCGGCAGCGCGTGCGGGGCGTCCTCGCGCACAACATGCACAGCGTTAAGTCGGGCCTGTCCCTCTACAGGAGGAATATTCAGAAATAATCCAAAAAAAAACGGTCTGGGGATGATGTTGTGAGTATCGTTCGATCATGCTGATTTTTCGGCTCTTTCCGATTTTTCGTCCACCGTCGGCCTGCAGGGGGACAGGCCCGACTTAAGCACAGCGCCGACCCGCTGCCCCTGGACGGCAGGCCGCCGGAGGCGGGCGGGCCGATCGGGCTGTGGCCGACGGGCTCCCTGATCAACCACAGCTTCCTGCGCCCGAACGTGGCCCGCAGCTTCGAGCCCGGCTCCAGGACGAAGCCGGACCCGTCCCTCTACGGGGGGGATCTTCAAAAACAGTCCCAAAATAGTCGGGGGACTCTTTTTCAGTACCTTTAGGGTATGTTCAATGTTCGTCCAAAATCCCCCCTGTATAAGGCGGACAGGCCCGACTTGACTCCAGGAGGGTGCAGTACCGCGCCATCCGCGAGCTGCTGCCCGGCGAGGAGCTCCTGGACAACTACCTCGACTCCTGCTGCACCCACGCCCAGCGCGCGAGGACGATGCGCGACCAGCACGGGCTGACGGAGCCTCGGGACGCGCTGGACTGCGCGGAGGGGCTCCTGGGCGAGGCCTCGGCGGCCGCCGAGCGGGCACAGGGGCTGCTCCACGAGTGGAGGGCTGGCCGGGCCAGCGACACCGCGGCCCTCTTCTCGCTGCTCCCGGTGCGAGAGAAGCTCCTGCTCCCGCGCGGCGGAGGCGGCGACGGCCAAGAGGCGAGCCCTCCACGAGACCCGGCGCTCGCGCTCTTCTTCGACGCGCTGGCCGAGGCGGCGTCCGCGGCGGGCGTGCCCGAGCTGGCCGTGTCGAGCTGGGAGCGCGCCCTCGAGCTCGTCACCGCGCGGGAGCCGTTCTCCTACCGCGGGGCCATGATCGCGGCACGCCTCGCGATCGAAGCACGGCGCGCGGCCGCGGAGGCGGCCGCCCCGCTCGGCGACGAGCCCGAGGCGGGTGCTGCGACGCCCGTGCCGGAGCTGGCAGCGGCCGCGGACCACTGGCTGCAGGCCTCCCGGGAGCACTGGCGCGTGGTGTTCGGAACTGGCGCCGGGAGCCGCGAGGACCTCTTCGAGGCCAGGAACCCGGGCCTCTGCCAGGGCTCCGCCAGCCTGCGCGGGGGGGGGCGAATTGCGGGGGGCACGAGGGGGAGGCGCGGAAGCCAGGCGCCCAGAGTCTCGACAGAAGTCGGGGTGGAGGTCTTCCATCGTGTTCGGCCCCTCGGGGCCCTTCCCCGGCCTCGGGGCCGTCGAAAAACGACTCGGGATGAAAAACCTGGTCCCAGGGAAGTGGTCGAGAGGTCGGGGGCCCGCGTCTCGAAAAAGTCGAAACGCCGGGTGTCTGGGTGGGGGGGGTCCCGAAGACTGCTGCCTGCGGCCGGTGCCGGCCCCGCGGCTCAGAGCGCGCGCGCTCCTCGATGCTGCGCCCGGCGCCTCTGGGCGCCGGGGGGGAAGTCGGCTGCTGGCAGCCGATATTCCAGGGCCCGCTTGCGTCGCAGTCTTTGTTCGTTTTGGGCGCGTCGGCCTTGTTTCGGGCCCCGGGGCCCGCGCAGATCGGTCCGGCTCGAAGAAGGCCTCGCGGCAGGATGGCGTGCAGTTCACCGGCCGTGGCGTTGTGGAGGGTGGTGCAATTGCTCCGCGACGTCGGAGATCTCAAAGTCTGGTGTCCCCTTTTTGTGGAATTTAAAAAGTACTGATACCGCTACTCCCCGGACCTCCCCTGGGGTGCGTTCTGACCAGAATTCCGAGGCGATTCCAACGGTGGCGACGAGGGCCTTGCAGGAGGCCCCCAAGAAGGGAAAACGAGGGGAGGGTACTTAGAGGTATAATTAGGGTACCTTTTCCTCCTCCGACTTTTTGCTCAGGAGGGGGGGCCGACAGGACAAAGGTGCCCAGGCTGCGAAGCATCGACCCATCGGGGGCCTGGGGGCCTCAGCCTGCCCCGCCAGGAACGCGCGGCGTCCCCCCCTCTCGGGGGCCTCTCGCCGATCGCTCGGCGATCGATCGTCGAATCTTCAGGGGGGGAAGGAACACACCGACGAGATGGATCGTCGACCCCCAGGAAGAATATGTTAAGGTATGGGAAGTGGGGGGGAGACTAAAACCCCAAAAATGTTCAGAGAAAATATGTTGGGAATCCTGGGATGTTGGGAATCCTGGGATATGTGTCTATTTCTTTGCGTGTGTCCCAGGGCCCCTTCAAACCTGGGGCATTTAGTTCCCTCCCCCCCGTGAGCCAGTCGGCCCCTTCTTCTTGGCAATTGTTTGGCTCCGCCTTCTGCGCCGCCGGTCCTGGCCCACACCACGCCTATCGGCGCGGCACGCTACAGTTAGCCACGCCCCGGCCCCAGAGCATCAAAACGTCCCGAGCTTTTCCCAGCCCGGGGGCGGCCAAGAGGGGGTGATGATTAGGGTTAAGTCGCGCGTGTCCCTCTAGAGAAGGAATCTTCAAACATAGTCAGAACATAGTCCGGGGACGATGATTATACTACTTGGGGCCACTTTTGAACATGTTTGACTATTTCTTGTTTTCCTCCAACATCCGCCTGAAGGGCCCGACCCAAGATGGCGCCGGCCAGGATATTTCCTCAGATGTCATGGCGCCTCTTCCCGTTTGCATGACGTCTCTGGCCCACCCTCTGGGCCGCGCACATGTCGCCGGCCATGATTCGCGCCCCCCTCCTCCCTCCTCCTCCTCCTCCTCCTCCTCCTCCCTCCTCCTCCTCCTCCTCCTCCTCCTCCTCCTCCTCCTCCTCCTCCTCCTCCTCCTCCTCCTCCTCCTCCCGCCCAGCCAACCCGCCACGCGGAGCGGAGCAACACGCCATGCTGCCTATACAGGGCATGCAGCGTGTCGCCGGCGCCGCCGCCGCGACACGCGAAGCAAGAGTTCCCGACTGCATCGCTCCCCCCTGAGCCCCATGCCCCCTAATTAGCCTTGGCATCGCTCGGACGTGTGCATTTTTCCTTCGGCGAGGACCATCGAGGAGCATCCTTGATCATTTTGGCGAAAAAACCACGCACGAAGCCGAAAAAAACACAGGAAATGGACGTCCGAGCGATGGCCAGTAGCGTTGCCCCTTGGTTTTTTTGGTCGGGTCAAAACTCGACTCTCCGGCGGCCGCTGGGGACGATCCAGGCACCCCCCGAAAGAGTCTCGCCCGGGCGCAGCTGATGGGAGACCACCCCGGGCCTCGAAAGCTTCCGAGAAATGGCCGAAAATGTTCGACCCCCCCCTTCTGCGGCAACCCATGGGAGCCTCCCACACCATCTTGCTGGCTCTGGCGAATCGACGCAGATCAATGCTAAATCGACGCCGATCGTCGCCAATGGACGCTAATTCGTCGCTATCTCATCGATTACCAGGCGCTAATCGACGCCAACGCACTCTAAAGACGGAATTGCGAGGGTATACAAGGCTCCCGTGATTCGCTTCTACGTTCAATGGAACATGAATCGAATCTTAAAAATCCCCAGACACCCCCCCGGACATTGGTAATGATTCATGACGACAAGACTACCTGCCCGGGACAGCCTCTTGCACAGCCCGGCGGGGCTCCAGACCCCAACCCCTTTTGGACATCGTCCCCCCCCACCTCTTCGTCCACCCCGGCCTGCCGCCCAGCGAGGAGGTTCTCCCGTGGTGGGGCGCGGGCGCGCGCGTCAACGGCGGGCCGCCCCTCGCTGCCCGCGGCGCCGCTCCCGCGGCGTCCGAGGGCGAGGGGGCCGAGCGCGGAGGCGGCGGCCGCCAGCACGGACCCGTCGCCGGAAGGCGCCAACTGTACTTGGGGGCAGCGTTCGGGGGGGTAGGCTCGAGGGGGGGGAGGTACTATATTCAAGTCGGGCATGTCCCTCTACAGGTCTCCGCAGCCGCGGAGGGCTTTCCTCAGAAGGCTGGAGGGCTTCCGAGGAGGCTTGCCCCCTCTGCCTGCCCCCCCTCGGCGCGCCGCCGAAAATGGTTGGCGCCCTCCCGCGCCGGGCTCGGCGAGCCTGGGCCTGGCGCGGCCGGTCTGGACCGGTCGGGCCTGTTGTCGGAGAACGACGCCGCGTGGGGCATTTTCAGCTGAAGCCCGGCAGAGGCGTCGGCCCTTCTGATGTCGGTCGCCGCCCCCTCGCTGCTGCCCCCCATGCAGCGTCTCACCCCTTCCGTCTCACGTCCCTCCTCCTACTACTCCTCCTCCTCTTCCTCCTCGTCCTCCTCCTCCTCCTCCTCCTCCTCGTTCTGCTCCTCCTCATCATCAGCAGCAGCATCATCATTATCATCGTCAACACACAACACTCGAGCACCTGGAGGCGCGATCGAAGGGCTCGGCGACATCTGGCGAAGGATCCAGGCCCGCTCAGCCGCCAGTGGCCAAGCCACGGCCGAGGGGCCAACCACCGCCGAAAGGGGGGACCGCGGACGACAAAGGCGACGGCAAGGGCAAGGATCAAGACGCAGAGCCTCAACGCAGGAGACGTCGAGGCGGACGACGGACGCGGCGGGGGCACCAGTCCGAGAAGCAGTGGCCCGGCAAAGACAAGAACCTCTTGGCACTCTTGAAGTCGACGCCGAAGATGGTGCTACAGACCGCGCGCAGGACGAGGCTCAACAGCTTGCTCGTGACGGACACATACACGTGCAAGAAGACCCACCCCGTCATCGACGCGGTGAGCAACGAGCTGGAGGGCTACAAGGCGACCTTGGACTCGCTGCGCCACGCTCGGCGGAGGACAGGCAGAAAGAAGATGGGCACCCCAGCGCCCAGCTTGGGCCTCGCGACCCTGGAGGGCCTCGCGAAGTGCGGCATCGGAGCCGCCCTGAAGAACGAGATCGTCGAGTACCTGCACAAGATCAACCCGCCCGACGAGAACATGCTACCAAAAATTTCTCAGGGCGACCTCAAAGACCAGATCAGCTTCGCACGATTCGAGAACTCCTACGATAAGGAGACGATGAAGCTCAACATTGGAGCTCCTGGGCTGGAGGGCAGGAAGTTGATCATGCGGGCCTTCAGATCCGAAGGCTAGGTGGTTCATCATCACGGAGTGGCCCCAGCGGGCTGGCTCGAGGACGAGGTGGGACACTGGCTGGAGACATTGGACGGCCAGCAGCCGCTCTGCATGGATAACCCCACCGCTCTCTGGCATGCTCGCTCCCCAGTGCAGCACCCATCAAGCGTCGCCCCCGTGCGGGGTCTAACGAGAGACATCCTCTCCGCGACGGGCCGCGCCTTTGTTGTCTTCATGATATCACCACGTCATGTGCATTAGATCTTGTGTCGAGGGCCAGCGTAATCACCGTCATCATCAGTGTCAGCACCATCATCGTCATCATCACCTTCATCATCATCATCATCATCATCAGCATCATCATCATCATCATCATCATCATCATCATCATCATCATCATCATCATCATTCCTGTCATCATCATCCTGCTTCTCCCTCCCTCCCCCTCTCCCTCCTCCCTTCTCCTCCCCACTAGACGCATGCGAGTTAGAATATGATCTACCTCCGTCAGTCCAAGATCCGACGCCAGCCCTTCTCTCCCCACTCCTCACTCCCCCCCTTTACACTCCCCATTCGTTCCCCCGCCCCCCGTCACCTCCTCCCACCTCCCACCCCCGCTCCCCTCAACACTTACTCAACAATAGATACTCCCCTCCCCCCCTCTTATCCCAACGGTCTCCTTATTTCATGCATGCTGCTGTAACGGTTGTGTTTCCATACGGCGTGTTTCAATCGGATCTTTGTCGGTGTTTCGATGTGTCGTTCCCGCTGCAGCGTCGGCCTCATGTTAGTATCGGCGCTTTGTTCCCGTCGTTCAGAATACCGTCTCGCCCAAGCGAGGGCCACAATTCTGGATCCGACTCCTTCCTCATCGATGGCTGTCGCCCCGCGCATTTCCCCTCGTCCGCTTTCCCCCAGTCCTTCCACTCCTCGTACTCCTGCTCCTGCTGCTGTCGTTTCTCCGTGTTATCATCCTTCCTAACCCTCCTCCTCGTCATCCTGATCATCCTCTCTTGTTCTTCCTCCTGGCCACCCGAATTTTGAGCATAAACAGATGCCCGTCGGTTGCCGAGCCTCTGAGCCCCGCCGGTATCGAGTTGCTGTATTCCCTGGCCCTGGTCCCGACATACGTCGGAAAGCACATGGGTGCGTCGTCGGGCATATCCCGTCACGTTTCGAATGTGTTGGAGGCGTGGGACCCGACGGTCCGCATCACGGACAGGTACATCGAAATTTATCAGGTCCTCGAGGGTTCATTGGCTCAGTTGATTGGCGGGTGCTCCTCCAAGTACATCACGGCTGCGCAGCAGGATTGGCAAGTGTGGCTGACGCGCAGGTTAGACCAGGAGGAAGCGACCACTAGCACCCTTTGGCCGGGGGCTGCGTGGTCTCGGGCCCCGTGGACATGCCCCAGCATGAAGGTGAGAAGCTTGGAGGGTACTGGGAGGGTATCAAGGGTCCTCCTGCGGAGACCCCAGACCTTCGATAGCCTCGCTTCCCCGCTTGGAGCCAGACACCACCAGGAGCATGGCCAGGCAGTATACGGAAGCCTATGCACTTGCAGCCGATCGCTTTTACTTTCGACTGGTCGCCCGCCTGATCTATATGATGGAGAGCCTGGCCCTCCTTCCCC
Organism: Prorocentrum cordatum; assembly: GCA_963575745.1. Taxonomy (NCBI): domain Eukaryota; class Dinophyceae; order Prorocentrales; family Prorocentraceae; genus Prorocentrum; species Prorocentrum cordatum. Next base: position 174,248 of record CAUYUJ010018174.1, on the reverse strand, counting down.
ATCAATCGAATGCTGTTCTCATTGCACATCCACATCTCCCGTCTTTATCATTTCATATCGATTTGGAAGGGGGACTCCGTCGCCGTTGTATGCCCGAATGTGAGCTCAGCCGCGAGCGCGAATTGTTGTTCCCGCTGGCTACCATCGCGGCGCGCTGGACGTCGTGTGTCGCCAGTCTTGTCGAGCCGAAGCAGGCGTGGCAGAAGGAGACGTGGCTGCCTATGAGATATGCAGACGTATCACAATCGAAACAACTTACATCGGCTTGACTCGGACGCTCTTCGGCTCGGTCTTCCTCCTGCGATTGTCTGCACTACTCTCGCTGCTGATCTGGTGTCCAGGCTTTGTTTCGATGGTTGGTTGTATCAACGGCCCGTGGCTTGCGTTTCGAAGTACGGTGGCAGGCTCCAGTTTCGCCACCACCCAGGTCCGCATCAACTCCATCCAGGATTACGACCAGGTTCAGATGCCGATTATCACGAGAGTTCATAGTTACTTTTACGAAAACACTTTCTCATCAGTTGGGCCTCTATTGCAGGTAGTGTGTGAGGTATGTTCCGCAGCTGACGAGCTTCATCAGGCCATACTGACGACATGGAGGCTCGGATTGCAGAGGACGAGATCGCTATGATTTAGTTCCAACCCAGCAGCCGCAATGGCTCTCCTGGATTATGTTGGGGGGCTTCGCTGGGCCACATCCCACTATCACGTCGCAAATGGGGGGGGGTCGATGCCACTGCTGGGTTGCTGAGGCGTCAGAAGAAGCGCCCTGCCAAGGTTAAAGTTCGCCAGGCACCTTTTTTATTTCGCAAGGCAAAGCGTGTCAAGCAGCAGAGCTACAACCGCGGGAGACAGACCTGAGAACCTGCAGGAGCAGACTTATTCCAAGAGTTCAGTACGGGTGCATGTTGTTCGGGATGTGTAATTCTGAGCTTTCAAAGGTTCGTAGAGCAGCAGCCTTCACGATCAAGCCTGCTGCCCGCATGCGCTCGCTGTCGGCAGTCATTATGTTGGAAGACGGCCTTACTTGGTTTGGCCCCGAGGTCCCGATCGTCCGTCATCGTCTTGAAGTGTGGTTGTTGCAATCGCGTCAGTTTGGTCGGACCCTGTCCTTGGCTGAACTTCGAGATGATCGGGAGTCTGCATGTCATTCGGAAAGTAAAGATTCCTGGACGAAGGTGGCTGGGCCTATGATGGCCCTCCTCCTCCTCCTCGACATCCGCTTCCCTGCTCCTCATCATCATCATCATCCCCCTTACCATAATCCTCATCATCCGCCTCCTCATCATCCTTCTCCTCTCCTCCTCATCACAATCATCGCCATGATCATCAGCAGCATCATCATCCCCATCCTCCTCCTCCTCCTCCTCCTCCTCCTCCTCCTCATCGTCATCACCAGCACCATCATCAATATCGTCATCATCATCCTCATCAGCATCATCCCCATCATCATCATCATCATCATCATCATCATCATCATCATCATCAGCAGCAGCAGCAGCAGCAGCAGAATCATCATCATCAGCATAATCATCAGAATCATCATCATCATCATCATCATCATCATCATCATCAGCATCATCATCAGCATCATCATCACCTCATCATTGTTCCCCCGCCCCCACGCCAACACCGCCAAGGACGCCACCGACGACGGCGGCGCAACCACCACGACGCCGCCGACGACGACCCCCGGGCCGCTCCTGGTGTTCGTTCTGGCCAGGGATTCGCGGAGAATCCGGAAGTGGCGACGAAACCCGCTCCGGATGCCCAAGAAAGCCTGCCAGTTTCCAAACACCCGTATATTCGAATATTGAACGGCGACGCCGCCGAGGACGACGTTCCGCCTCTTCCTCCTCCTTGACCTCCTCCTCCTCCTCCCTCCCTCCCTACCTCCTTCCCTCCCTGCTTCCCTCCCACCCTCCCTCCCTTCGCTCCCTCCCTATTCCTCAATGCTTCTATCCCTCCATCCCTCAATCCGTCCATCCATCCCATCTCCTCCTCCTCTCCCTCCTCCTCCTCCTCATCATCCTCCTCTTCCTCTTCCTCTTCCTCCTCGCTCCTCCTCCTCCTCCTCTCCCATCCCTCCTCCCTCCTTCCTCCCTCCTCCTTCGCTCCCTCCTCCCTCCTCCTCCTCCTCCGCATCCTCGATCACCCCCGGTCCTCAATCCTCCCTCCTCCAACACCCTCTGTCCTTCCTCCCTGCTCACCGCTCGTCGTTCTCCCCCACCCTCTCCCGACGACACCCACGATGTCGATCACGACGCCGCCGACGCGCTGGAAAACGACGACGACCACGACGACGACGACGACGACGACGACGACGACGACGACGACAATGACGACGTCTACGACGGCGATCACGACGAGGCCGCCGCCCCCGACGCCGACGACGACGACGCCGACGACGCCGACGACGCCGACGACGACGACGACGACGACGACGACGACGACGACGACGACGACGACGACGACGACGGCGGCGGCGGCGGCGGCGACGGCGGCGGCGGCGACGGCGACGGCGGCGGCGGCTTCAGCTGCGATTGCATCGACGACGACGTCGACGACGTCGACGACGACGACGACGACGACGACGACGACGATGGCGGCGGCGACGGCGACGGCGGCGGCGGCGACGGCCACGGCGACGGCGGCGGCTTCAGCTGCGATTTGCTCGACGGCGAAGACGAGCGGCGACGGCGGCGGCGACGACGCCCCCCCGCAGACGGACGGCGACGACAACGACGACGGAGGTGGCAACGACGACAGCGTGGAGGAGGGAGAGAGAAAGGGTGAGGAAGGGAGAGAGGGAGGCAAAGGAGGAGACGAAGAAGAAAAGGAGGAGGAAGAAGGAGGAGGAGGAGGAGGAGGGAGGGGGGAGGAGGGAGAGAGGGAGGAGGAGCAAGCAGGGAGTGAGGAGTGAGGAAGGAGGAGGGCTCCTCTCCGACCCTCCCGCAGGACATGGCGGAGGACTTCTCCCCGCAGCGGCACGCGGGCGCGCACGGCCCGGCGGCCCCGCCGGCGGCCAGCCCCGCGGCGCGCGGCGCGCGGCAGAAGTGGAACCCGCTGGCGGAGATCGGCAGGCCGCGGCCGCCCCGCGGCGCCGCGCCAACGACCGACCGACGGCCGCGACGACGCCGAGCACGACACCCAGCGACGAGGCGAGGACGGCGCCGACGAACAGGTCCGACGACGAGGACGGCGACGACGGACAGGTACGACGACGACGACGACGACGACGACGACGACGACGACGACGACGACGACGACGGTGGCGGCGACGACGACGACGACGACGACGACGACGACGACGACGAGCGGCGGTGGAGGCGGTGACGACGACGACCACGACGACGACGACGACGACGACGACGACGACGACGACGACGACGACGACGACGACGACGGCAACGACGACGACGACGACGACGACGACGACGACGACGAGGCCGACGACGCCGACGACGCCGACGTCGCCGACGTCGGTATCGGCGTCGAGCTCGACAGCTTGGGGGGGGGATCGACTCTCGGGTGCACGGCTTTGTGTGTGTGCGTCGAGCGGCCGCCCACAAAATGTTCCTATTTCGCTAAAAAGCGTTCCTACAACCCTCGTCAAAAATAACCTCAAAAATGCCTCACGTAGCTGAACTGATTGTGGGAGATATCGGACCGAGTGCCGATGAGTGCGATGTACTTGTATGCGCCGCCCCTCCAATGTCGGTCATCTTTGAATTTTCGAGTCGCTCCCGGTCACACCACATCTGCCCTGGCCCCGACATTGAAGGGGCGTCTTATCGACATTGAAGGGGCGCGCCGACATCGAAGGGGCGTGCCCGCCATTTTGAGGTTAATTTTGACGAGGGTTGTATTTCACTTGTGATGGCGTCGGGGCGGTCCACGAGGGCCCGAAGGCAGCCCTCGAGGCCCTCTGGATGGCTCCCACGAGGGCTTCACGAGGCCATGAACACTGTGTGCTTCCTACGTTTTGGGCAGGGCTTCCCTCCTCTTGCTCGCCGGACAATGCGCATCTCGGCTGCCCCGATTAGCCACACGCTGGAGCGGATTGCCCCTGCCTCGCCGCCGACGAAAAAAGTGTGTGTGCGTCTCCGCTTGTGGGGCGCGTGCGGCCTCCACGCGCGATCGGACCTGACCCGACCCGACAAGGAGGAGGAGGAGGAGGAGGAGGAGGAGGACCAGTGTGAAAACCCAAGAATCATCAACGATGTTGCAATAAACCCTCCCTCCAAGCTCCCTCTTCGCAGGCCCCATACGAGGACCCATTTCCGCCGAGGGTAGTGCCCCGCTGGAAGACAACAGATCGAAAATCCTGAACCGTTGGAGGCCTCGAGGGCGGCCTTGTGGAAGCCTTTTTCAGAGCTCCTGGGAGCTCCTTGGTGGCCTCTTGGTGGGCATGTTTGGGGTCTTGGGGTCATCTTGTGGGGGGGGCCCGTTTCTCTGCGAGTTCCCCTTCTTGGGCTCCTCCTGGAGCCGTCTTGGGAGCCCCTCTTTGGCCGTCTTTGGGGGCTTCTTGGGCCGCGATGGGCTGGTCTTCGGGGGTGCCTCGCGGACCGCTCACGGCTTGCAGAAGCCCTGAAAGGCGAGTGCGCGAAATTCTCGGGAGCCTTGAGACGGGGGTCAATGCAAACGGGGGGTCAGCCAGGACACCGGATCCTGCAGGATCCTGCGAAGACCCCCTCTGGCTGACCCGGGTTAGCGAGCCGATTGTGGCCGCGAGGCGGCCGCGTCTATTGGCTGACCCGGGTTTGCGAAGACTTGCGATGCAGTTTTTGTTTCCTGCATTGCAGTTTTTTGGTTTCCTGCTGACCCGGGTCTGGATTGACCCGGGTCAAAGGATCCCCGAAATTCACAATTCTCAGCAACAGCAGCATCAGCAGCATTATCAAGAGCAACAACAGCAACGATGATGTTTAAGATTGCTCGTGGCCACCTGCTCGCATGCCACCCAACACGTAGATCCCAAGCCCTCGCTACCCGCCCCCTCCGTCTTCGATCGTACCCCTTAGGGGGTGTACCTTCCTTACCTGCCACGTGTAATTGGCGCAGCCCCAAACAAAAATTGAAGAGAGGACGGATGGAAGGGGGAGGGAGAAGGATGGAGCACTGTAGAGATTCGCAGGACGGGGGCTAGGATCAGAAAACACCAGACGGGCTGATCGGGGGGGTAGACGCGAACGGGCGGGTCGGAAGGCGGGCCCAAGCGACCAGTTCGAGCAGGCGGGTTGCCGAAGCGTGAGTCCTGCATGATTCGCGAGGAAGTCTCGAGTGATGGCGCGCGTTCCAGGTAAATCGCGAGATACTCAAGCACGAGAGCGCGATCCCTGAGCGTCGAGGGCGCGGCGTTTGCATAAATTTCGGGGAAGGCCCACACGAGAGCGCGATTCCTTGACACATTGTGAGGAAGTCACGCGCGAGAGCGCGATTTGAAATAAACGATGTAGAAGTATCAGGCGGGAGCCGCTGTTGTTGTTGATTTCTTACGATCAAGGAATAGTTATTGTTGAGCCCCCCTCCGGTAACATATGCGTTTCTTCAATTGAAGTGCCCTTCCCAGGGCTCGCACCTTGATTTTCATCAGGGACAGTCTTCCTCCTCAAACTGCGCCCCTGGCCCCAAGTTTACGACATCAGCGGCTCCCGCCTGCTACTTCCTCGCAATTCACTGAGGAGTCGCGCTCTCGCTAGGGACTTCCTCGCAGTGCATCCAAAAATCGCGCTCTCGCCTGTAGCCTCCTTGCAATTTTATTCAGGCGCCACGCCCTCGCCATTCAGGAATCGCGCTGTCGCTTGGGATTTCATGATTTACGTAGGACTTGCGCTTTCGCCCGAGACTTCCTGGCGAACTACGCAGGACTCACGCATTCGCGTTACATACGTGTTTTTCAATTTTGAAGTGTCCCTCCCGTCCCTCCCGAACCTCACTGCGCTTTTACCTGGGAAAGTATTCCTGCTCAAACCGTGCCCCGGGCTTGTGGTTTACAACAACAGCAACAACAACAACAACAACGGTCACCGCCGGATACTTCCTTGCAATGTTTTGAAAAATCGCGCTCTCGCTAGGGACTTCCTTGCAATGTATTTAAAGAATCGCGCTCTTGCTTGATATTCCCCCGCAATGTATTCAGGCGTCGCTCTTTCGACACTCAGGAATCGCGCTGACGCTTGGGACTTCCTCGCAATTGATTCAGGCGCCGCGCCCTCGACACTCAGGATTCATGCTCTCGCTTTGGATTTCCTCACGAGATTTATTTTGAAATCGCGTTGTCGCTCCAAGCTTCCTCGCGATTCACGCAGGACCCACTCTTCAGCAACCCGCCTGCTCGACCTGGTCGCCTGGGCCCGCCTTCCCGACCTGACCGCTATGGGTCTGCCCGCCCGATCTGCCCGTCTGATTATACCACTTGTTTTCTGCTCCTTGCCCCCCTCCTGCTAATTTCTCTCGTGTTCTATGTTTCTCCCCACCTCTTCCACCCGTCTTCTCTTCCCTTGTTTTAGGGGCTGCACTAAATGCACGTGGCAGGTAAGGAAGATATACCCCCAAGGGGGTACGATCTAAGACGACGAGGGCGGGTACCGAGGGTTTGGGATATGCGTATTGATTGGCACGTGAGCAGATAGGAGCGAACAGTCTTAACATGATTATTGGTGGTGTTGGTGGTGGTGTTGGTGGTGGTGTTGGTGTTCTTGTTGTTGAGAACGACGGGTTTCAGAAGCCCCCCGGGGGAGGGGGGGAGGGGGGGCGCATCGCATCGCATCGGGGGGGGGCGCTGCACCTACGAGATTCCGATGGGATCCTTGGCATTCCTGCATTCCTGAGAATCCGTTTGGATTCCTGGAGAATCCGGGGCATTCTCAGGAATTCTTACGGGTGTGTGCGGAGCGATTTGAATTTCTTGGGTTTCTTGAGGATCCTTCAGGATTCTTCAGAGAATTTCTGAAGGAATCCTCGGGGAACCTGTGGATTCCTGCGGATTCCATCGGATTCTTGTGAATTCCCAGCGAGTTCGGATTCCGATGGATTTCGCTGGATTCCAGAGGAGTCATTCGGATTCCTCTGGGTTTCAGAGGATCCCGACGGAGCCCGGAGGATTCTTCAAGATTCAGAGGGAGTCCAACGGATTTTTGGGGGCTCCCCAATCCTCTAATGAATCGCGTTTTCGTTCGACTCGTCCTCGCGATTTGTCCAGGATTTGCGCTCTCGCTTTCAATCTCTTTACCATTTACACTTTGTCGCCTAGACTTGTCACTAAAACCTTCTGCACATTTTACTGAGGAGTCGAGCTCTCGCTCGATAGTTCCTCGCAATGTACATCAGAATTGAGCTGCCGTTCGCTCTCTCTCTCTCTCTCTCTCTCTCTCTCCCTCTCTCTCGTTGTCTCTCTTTCTCTCTCTCTCTCTCTCTCTCTCTTTTCCTCTCTCTCTCTCTTTCTCTTCTCTCTCTCTCTCTCTCTCTCTTTCTCTCTCTCTCTCTCTATCTATCCCTCTCTCTTTCTCTCTTTCTCTCTCTCGCATAATGATTCCTCGCTTGAGACGGTGGTGATGATGATGATGTTGGTGATGTTGGGTCGTGTTGTGTTTGATGATGATGGGGGTAAAGGTGGTGGCGGGTATGCTCCTGATGATGACCATGATGATGATGGTCATGGTTCTGACGACGACAATGGTGATGGTGATGGTGATGCTAATGATGACGAGTATGCTGATGATGGTAATGATGCTGTTGATGATGCTGATGTTGATGTTGATGCCGATGGTATGGCGCTGGTGACAGCGGGGAATATGTGAAAGATGATGGTGTCGATGATGTTGACGGTGCATTTGATGCTGATGCCGACGACGATTATGATTGTGGTGGCGAGGTTGGTGATGAGGCCGTTGTTGATGCGGATGGCGAGCGTTATGATGATAATTAGGCGATGATGATGGTGGTGATGATGATTGTGGCGACGAGGGTGTTGATTCCAGGGGCACGGGTAGGTATGGTGACGATGATGACGACGACGATAGTGATGTTGATGAAGATGACGATGGCGATGGGAACGACGACGATGATGATGATGGTGTTGTTGATGGTGATGACGCTGATGATGATGACGATGGCGACGATGATGCGGCTGCTGTTTATGATGATGTCGATGGTGATGACAGGGGTAGTGGTGGCGGCGGTGCTGAAAAATGCGGTGAGTATGCTGATAACGATGGTGGTGATGATGATGGTGAAGATTCTGACGATGAGTGGTATGATGATGAGAAAGATTCACTGTAAGACTTCTTATTACGAAGGGCTCTTGAGTAACAGTCTCGTAGTAATGATTATTCGTGCAGTATCTTTTAGCACGGAGTTGTTAACAAGAATTCCGTGGTGAGACTTCTTGATTATGTTTCCCTTGGTAAGGATTTTTGAGTAAGAGTCCCTTAATAGGGACTCGTCATTTAGGTTATTCCAGTAAGGACTCTTGAGCAAAACTCCCATGATGAGGTTTATTTGAGAGCTTTCCTTAGTGAGGACTCTTGAGTCAGATTCCCGTATTAAGGCTGCTTTACCGAGGTGTTGTTGGCAAGGATTTTTGAGTAAGAGTCCCGTAGTAAAGTTTCTTCAGATGTTGCTAGTACAAACTTTTGAGTACGAGTCCCGTAGTAGGGATTATTCCTAAACGCTCGATTCTTGAGTCAGATTCCCGTGGCAAGGTTTCTTTACTAGGGTGTTGTTAGCAAGGAAACTTGAGTAAGAGTCCCGTAGTAGGGACTCTGGTGAAGGTTAGCATAGTAAGATCTCTCGAATCGTATTCCCCTAGGAAGGCTTCTGTACTAAGGTGCTGTTCGTAAGGACTCTTGAATAAGAGTCCCGTTGTAAGATATCAGCAGTACGGTTCTCTTAGTAAGGACTTTTGAGTAAGATTCCCAGAATCAGAGTTCTTGATTAAGCTTCCCTTAGTGAGGACTCTTGAGTAAGACTCCCGCAGTAAAGCTTATTTATACATGGTCTTAGTAAGGACTATTGAGGAAGAGCCCCGTAGCAAGGATTCCTCATCAAGGTTCTCGTAGTACGTAGTAAGGAATTTTGCGTATGATTCCCATGATAAGAATGTTTTTTCAGGTTCCCTTACTGAGGACTCTTGAGCAATATTCCCGCAGTAAGGTGTCTTTATTAAGGTTTTCGTAGTGTAGCACTATTTAGTGAGGGTTTCTCAGTGAGGATTCTTCATTAAGGTCTCCTGGAAAGGATTATGTAGTAAGGGTTTCTTAGCGAGGGTTCTTGACTAAGGTTTCCTAGTAAGGATAATGTAGTATGGGTATCTCATCAGGGGCTCCTGATTCAAATTCTCGTAGTCCAGATTATTGATTGAAGGTTGTTATTAGGGATTCTTCATTATGGGTTTAGTAGATGCCAAGCTTGCGTGGGGACGATCTTTCCTGGGAAGCTTCGGCGCTTGCAGGCGCCTTCGCGTCGTCGATGGGATCTGGCAATCGAATCAATTCCCACTGGAAGCCGGCCGGAAGCCGGTGCGATGCGATGCGGTGCCCCCCCCACCCCCTTTTCCCCAGAGTGGGGCGTCAGAAACCCGGCGTACCTCCCGTGGGGGGCGACTGGGAAGCTCGCCCCGTTGGAAGGGGCTCGGAACGCCAGCGTTCCCGTGTTGTTGTTGTTGGTGATGATGGTGGTGTTGCTGTTGTTGTTGTTGTTGCTGTTGTTGCTGTTGTTGCTGTTAAGTCGGGGACCAGGGGCGCAGTTTGGTGACCTCAGGCTTGCCCCGATAAAAAGCCGGAGCGAACCCCGGGAGGAGCACTTTATTTGGAAAGCGCAATGGTCATCGGAGGGACCAATACTAATTACTATCCAAACCAGAGCTAAACAGCAGCAGCAACAACAACCACAATTATAATATTGTTCGCTATCACCTGCTCGCGTGCCACTCAACACGTCTATCCCGAACCCTCGATACCCGCCCTCTTCGTCTTCGATCGTACCCCCTCTGGGGGTACATCTTCCTTACATTATGCGTGTAATTGGTGCAGCCCCTGAACTAAGAGAAGAGAGGACGGATGGAAGGGTGAGGGAGAAGGATAGAGCACTGGATCAGCAGGGGGGGGTAGGAACTGAAAACACGTGGCAGGACCAGACGGACCCAGCGGGCGGGAATACCCTAACGGGAGGGTCGAGAAGGCGGGCCTAGGCGGCCAGGTCGAGAAGGCGTCTTGTTGAAGCGTGAGTACTGCATGAATCGCGAGGAGAGCTCGAGCGACAGCGCGATTCCCAAGCAAATCGCGAGAAGGGCCCAAGCGAGAGCGCGATTTCTGAGTGTCCAGGGCGCGGTGGCGCCCGCGTGCCGAACAAAAAGAGAGCCGGGACGCCGGAGGCCTGGGTGTACCGCGCCCTTCGCCCTTCGCCTGGGCTCCCCTCCCGCGGCCGCTCCACGGCCGAGCGGCAAGCACAGTGCAGCCCCGGGGCTTGCCAGAGGTGCCCATTGGCGCGAGGTGAGCTCCCCGGCCTTGCGCACCGCGGGCCAGCCCCCCTGGGGGCGCCCTGGGCCCCGCGCGGGGTGCGCCCCGGAGGCCGTGGGCCTCCCTCGGAGAGCCTGGGGGGCAAATCTCGGGCCAGGGGCGCAGCTGGCAGCACCCGAGCAACGTGACCCCGTGCTGCCCCGAGTCTCTCCTGGCAAGAGGGAGGAGTTCACGACCCTCCCAGGCGAGCAATTTCAGATCCCCCCCACCCCCCCAAGAGCAGCCAGCCATGAAACTGGCGGCGGTTTGCCCAGACCCCCCAGAACCTTGCAGGGCAGCTCAAAGCAGACGCCTCCCCGAAGCAGACTCCCCCCTTGTCTTGTGAAATCCGGAATATATCCCTGCACACCGATCATCCGCGTCTTGGTCTTACGCGTGAGATCATCACACTCGTCAACACCAACGTCGTCGAAACAGTCATCCTCGTCCTCCTCCCCGACCCGTCTCCTTCCTCCTTCTCCTCACTCATCTTCCTCCTCGTCATCCATCCTCCTTCCTCTCAAATGTCTTCTCTCTAATGCAATTTCTCTCCTCCCTCTTCCTCAGCCTACCCGTCCTCGTCACCCTCTTCCTTTCTTTCAGGAGGGGTAAAGCTCCACAATGCTACCCTAGAGCTCCATTGCACAACAGAGAAGAATGCACATAACTGTCGGGATTCTCACTCACTTGCACCACCGTAACATCTCCAGGGAGGCGTTTTCCAAAGCGATTGCTTCAGCATGGAATGAACTGATCGGGTTCTCGAAAGAAATTCCGGCTGCGACTATGGGGACATACTTTTCCACACCATTGTTGTCCAGCACCGCCGTCATTAACCATGCGCTAGCTGAACATGTCGCCCGTGTTCCACCATCTGAGAATATCACAATACTGTTGCCTAGTGGGATGTTCAAGCTACGCTCTTCCCTCCAGGCGCCTTTGACGACGTCCGTGGTGCGATTGCAGAGGTGATCAGCCGCTGTGTTCTTGCTCCGGTTGGCCCAGCGCACCGGGGTTCTCGCACCTTCTGGCGGTGGCCTGCCACAAGAGACAACTTCGCAGATGTTGTCAACGATGCGCTGAACGAGCGACCTACAACTGTCGATTCGCAAATCCATGTGGCCGCACACGATGCGCTGCAGTGGCTGGCAATCGATGACGAAGAGGAACCTGTTTAGCGGCGCATCCCAATGTATATCCAATTCTTGGTCGACAGCAGGTTCCTCGACGCGCTTCTGGTCTGAACGTCTGGCAGATACTTTCGACACGGCTTGGCGACGCGGTCGAAGCGGCAACCTCCAAGCATCGCAAATGGCATCGGCAAAGGGTCTGTAGGTGGCGTTCCAGTCGGCTTGGTGCGCACACTGGTCTCTCAGATGCCTCCACTGCTCTCCAACATGCAATACCAGAATGTCCTCCCATTCACTGATGCAACCAGGACGGCCATGGGCCCAATTCTCGGCACGCCGTCGCTTGAGCAACGCCTGTTTGACGCATACCCACTTTGCCCGGCTGCGCTGCACCCTCAAGTCTGAGAGCAGGTTGCCGTGCTCTGCCTGCGCCACCACACGCTCCCGCCATACACCTGTGTGGATAGATTTGAGGATGCGTTCATGGAGCATTGTTGTTTTCGAAGCAGCGAACCATTGGGTCATCTTCTTGCTCGTGCGCACGTTGTACTGCATGGCACTTTCGTCGGGACGGCGCCGGAGCCGCAGAAGTTTGCGAACCCACCGCAACTCCCATCTCCGGGTGCGCTGGAGCAGGCCCTTGTTGAGCGTCCACGTTGAACAATCAAAGCATGCCGAAGCGCTGGGGCCCACCTCCCACGCCTTCAATTTGTGCGGGATCGTGCCTGGGTCAAGGAACTCCTTCGAGTGCCGCCAAAACAACTGTTCAGCCTTGTGCAGACGATGGTTGACCATGATGACATCATTCCCCGCCCGGCTGAGCAGACTGCCGAGGACTTCCATTTGTTCGACGCAATTGTATACTGTAGCCTGGCCCTTCCGCACGGCTTCCACTCGGCAGTGCTCCCCGCAAGCAGCCCCTCCACGACAGACCAGCGGAAGAAACAGCTTTGGTAAGTTCTCTGATCATGGCTTCCAGGTGCACCAACTTCTCGGCGATGAGCCACACGTGATTTGCCCAGACCAAATTGTTCATCAGGCGGCCGCTGTCCAATTTGAATCCGTACCCTGATGTGCACCAACGGGTAACTACCGGAAACATCAAGCTTTCCATTAGAAGGTTGAATTTGTCTGGCGTCTCGACTCCTCCCTGTTCACCGCCACGAGAAAAGGAAAATGCATCGGTGTCGCCAGCACCAGGCAAAGAGATCTTCGCACTGAAACCAGAAAGTTCCCGCATCAAGGACTGCACGCTCCCGGGGTGAAGACCTCTCCGCAACATGCCAACTGCCAAGGAGCTGTGTAACATGGCGTCGAATGCGATCTCCACGTCTTGTGAGGATATGTATATGCTCCGTTACCACGTTGCTGCATGGTGTAGCAGTTCTTTCAACAAGGCGGTAATGTCGCAGGTACGCCTGCCAGCCTTAGAACCAAACGTGTGGACTCCGCATGGCCTCAGCTGCGCATTATAGGTCGGTCGCAAACTCTGCATGTATCATTCCAGAAAACAGCTGAGTTTGCCAATCCATCTGAAAAGATCCAGTTTGAAAGGGTGTCGGACTCTGGAGAGCCCTATGAAGTTGATGATCTTCCACGACTCCGGGTCGACAGAGTCACGGTGCCGTTGTCGTTCACGAAACAAGCGCCAGATTCTCAATACTACGCTGTATGGCAAGGCCTTGAAGATCTCGGGCACGGCCTGGTCCTGACCACCAGCGGTGCCTGCCTTCATCTTGGCCCGGCCGTTCAGCACATCAAAAAACTTGATAGCAGGTTCGCAACGTCCGTCCAATTGGTGTCCTCGCCGTGCACCTCCGCGTTTGTCCAATCGTCTTTTCTGTGCCCCAGGCGTGTTCGCAGAAGCCGTGAACCGTCGAATGCCAAAACGGAGCGCCTCGGAAAGCCAACGCTTGCGCTCCACCGTAGTTTCCCCATCAACCTCCAGCTTCAAGGGCTAAGCGCACTCGCGTCTGGCGTGAAGAGAGATCGTAAGTAATCGATTGGTGTTGGTTTCTTTTCGTTTGGCCCGACGTGTCCTCCGGAGCAGGATGACCGAGTCCCGGCGTGCCTGGCCAGAAGAGCGTCTGACCTCACCGCGCGTTGCCCCGACTGTTCCTGGACCACGTTCGCGTTCCGAGGTGGCGTGCGACGGTTTTCTGACCTTCGAGACCCAGCCACTCGAATAATGCAGGCTTGCAGGTCGTCCAGCTGCATGCGCTGGAATGGCATACTCGCGCACGCCGTCTGAAAAGAATGCAAGGCCTCAGCGTCCGCCGGGGCCCACCCTGTCATAGTCTTCTTCGGGTGATGGGGAACGGCAGCTGGACTTTGAAATCGTAGCGCAGACCAGACTGGGCGATGATCAGAGCGGAGAAAACAACGGTTCTGGATAGTGACAGGGTGCGCTTCACCATCAACCAAAGCAGAAACCCCGATGTAATCGATCTGAGTTCGATTCTGTTGCGGCCGCCGGACTCTGCAAGTCCACAAATCGTCATCGCCGATGGCTGCCCTGGCTCCGAAAGTATTCAAAGCACGTGCTTCCAAAGATCCCAAGATCTACAAAACTAAGTTACGCATCCCTGCTGTTTGGCTCCTAGCAGGCCTCGCTGTGACGCTGCCCGTGAAGCCGTCCACGTTGGGCAGGAGAGTACAATTCGAATCCACGCCTAAAACGATCTTCAAATGTGATTTCGCGAGGTTCCGCTGCATCTGCTTGACAAAATCGACAACTTCAGTGACCGTGTCGTCCCCGCGGCCGTGCTCGATGCAGTGGTCTAGCATGTGAACCGAGAGGAATAAGACGTCGAAAATGACGATACCAGCCCAACAAGGACCAGCCTTCTCAGCGACAATGCCTGGCACCCAACGTCTAGGGATTAGAAAGGCTGCCTCCGAGTCCTCCCATGCAAATATGGTGAAACCATGGTACCCCGTGCCTGCTAGCGTATGCCAAGAAACCTCTTGTAGAGCGACCACAGCCTCCAACCCCGCAAACTCTTTGAAAGATTTGCATACCCGCTGAGCGCTGTGATGACTTTCCCTGCAAGTGTTCCAACTAAGAAAACTGCAGGTGTCAAAACTGTTGTGCATTGGAGCCCCAGGGCCCCATCAAGCCCTATTGGTCGTCCGGAAGGTCTTGAGCTGCTCGTTGGCCGTCTCAGGGACCATTCCCTCCCGAATTGCAGTCAACCCCGAAGGATCCCAGTGGTTATTCCCCGCAGTATCGACGGAGCCGACTTCGATGGTGTCGTGGCCGGTGTCCTTGACGACCTGCAGCTTGAAATCCGGCTTCCACGTGCAACGGACCTCCGTGATGTTGTTCAGGGTGCGGAGCCAAGCCATAGTGAGTCCACCTTGGTCGTAAACCTTCTGCTTGGAAGGATGCCGCTCGGCGTGGCAGAACGGCTCGCGGGCGTTGAATTTGAAGTCCTCGCCACCGCTCGAAAATTGGTCCTTCCAAATGCTAGCAATATTGTGCGCGTATCCTGGCGTGATATGGACCTTCACCTTGTTACTCGTCGAGCCGATCATCTCGAAGTCACCGACCTGGCTTTGAATGCTTGGATCCAGCTTCGCTTTGAGTGCTGCCAGCAGCTTCGCCATGTGTGGCCTAGAGATACCTTTGGAGCGCCGCTCGGAGAACTCGCTGAACCCTTTGATCCCGATAGCGGTTGGCTTCCATCCTCCACTGTTCTCACCTTGTTCCAAGGCCGCAACTCTCTTCTCGATACCCTTTGTACGATATGTAGATTCTGCCTGTCCACGCTCAAGCTTCGCGAACCTGGGCTCCAGCTGCTTCACGACCTTCTTCTCGAGAATATCCTCGATATTGCTCCAGAAATCGGGTTCCTGTGTTTCCGCAGGACGCGCATCGCGCCGCGCCCGCTCCCGATCACCACGCTCATTCGACCTGCTCCATCCCTGCCCATTCCCACAGATGCAATCACCGGTGCGGTGTCCGCAACCTTGGCAGGATGCCATCGCGATCAGACGCAGACGTTCTGTAAGGTTAGTTCGAGAAGTGGCGGGGCGCGCACGCGGGGGCTTGGCCAGAAATGTCTTGAGCCAAAATGGCTTGAGGCCTCGTCACCCTCTTCTTCCTCATCCTTATCTGCCTTCAGCCTCCCCACCTCCCCCCAATCTCGCCCTCTTCGTCCGTCTCTTCATCTTTGTATCGAGCCAGGAAGAGCGAGACCGATTGGGACGTGGCATCGAGGATGTCAACCCTTTCCATCCAGGGAGAATCCCCGGCTTATGAGACAGATGGCATTGCTAAGTATCCAAAGTACAAAGCTACTGTCCTGTATCATCTGCGGGATCCAGTTTCGGAGTCGCTTCAGCGAGCTCTTCACGCTGGCAGTCTCCAGCCTCCGTTCGAGGAGATGACCGTGATTAGGGGGAAGTGCGTGAACCGCTACGTGATGCAACGACACGTGGTGGCAGCCGAGGACATTCGGGCTGATTTCGATTTTGAAGCGGAGTCAGTGGGGTGCGGAGCTGCGGATACGTATTACAAAGCGAATGGTTTTGTGTTGGTCAGGGACCCGGCCAGGGCACTGTTCCACGGCTGCGACCCGAAGGCCACAGGGTTCAGTTCAATGACATGTGATGAAATTGCTGCAGCTCAGGAGAAGTACGTTTTGAATGAGCCCGGCAACCGGATAAACTACGAGAGGAATGTGGAAGGGATATTGCGGTCTGCCTTAGCTGGAGTGGAGGAGGTCGTCATCTTCGATCACACAGTACGGTGCGACTCCTTGGACGACAACGACAGGATAAAGGAGGAGTTGTCGCCGCAGACGGACGCTGGTCAACAGAGACTGGAGGCCAATACAGATGCCGTCAATACAAGCTGCATCTCCGGGGTCAGGCCTCCTGCGGCATATGCTCACGGAGATTACTCGGTCGAGAGTGCTGCGCGCCGAATCGACACGGAAATCAGTGGTGGCAACGTCAGTTCGGGTTCTTCGGAGAGCCAAAGAAGATCCCTTTGGCGCGAGGCCGTGACGGATGACCATTTCTGGCACATCTTGAATGTGTGGCGCCCGTTGGATTACGCAGCGGAGCGAACGCCGCTAGCATTTATTCATCCCGAGAGTGTGGACGAATCCAGAGACTGGATAATGAAGCCGATCCAATTGCCAGACCGCGTGGGGCAGCTGAGAGGGTACTTGAGCCCGTTAGAGGGAGCAGATGGGATGTCTGAATCTGCCCGCAACCAGCACCGTTGGACTTTCGTCCCGAGAGTTGGCACAGACGAGGCCTGGATTTTCTGCAACTACGACTCCAGGATGGGCGGGGTGGGGCACAGCGCAAATTGCACGCCCTGGGTTGGGCACAGCGGGTTGGACGTGGAGGGAACGCGGCAGAGCAGGCCTCGGCGCAGCATAGAAACGCGTGCCATGGTCAGGTTCAGGAAGTCATGAGTATCAGTGCCTTGTGATGTTGGGCAGTAAGTGCGACCCAGCATGTATTACAGGGTTTCCCAGAGACTTTCGCTGTTCGCATACAGTAGCAGCCGATGCTCGACTGCATAGAGCTGTATAGCACAATGTGCTAATTCAGCTGCTGGTAAGCTGGACAGTCAGGCAGGAGCTTGTCGAAGGACATTTAGCGACGCAGTGAAAACCGCCATCACGTTGTTTTATTGTTTTGGCGGCTTCGCCGGGAGTCATCTAAAGACCTCTGAGCGGTATTAATGTTGTTGATACCCAAGGTCGGACAGGCAGACGTCTGACGAAACGTTAATCGGATGTATCGGCTTCGCCGTCTAACCGAGTGATGTGCTTCATGAATTCCAGCTCGTTGTGCAATTACGCACTTGGCCACCGACACATGAGGAAGCTGCGTAGCAACGCTGCAGCGCGGCACGGCTTTAGCATCGCATGGCTGTCTCGCTATTTCTGAAGAGCATCTTCAGAACTTTTGGGGGGTTCTCGAAAGCCTCTCGGGGCATCTTCGCAACCTCTTTTCAGCCTATCCGTACCTTGAGGAGGGATTCTCTGGGTCGGGGAGGTTGCGCATGCCCTGCTAGAGGGTTTGGGGGCCGTCTGGGGAGTCTTGGGGGCCGCCTTGGGGCCGTCTTGGGCGATCTCCTGGGCCTACGCTGGGTCCGTCCTGGATCCTTCCAGGGGGCGTCTCCTCAACCAGGACGTTGTCCAGGGCGACTAGGAGATCGTCTGGTGGCATAAATGAGATTAGGTTTGGCCTCCTAGGGTGGGGCAAGGCAGATGCCCCCAAATTGGCGCGTTCAGAGTGTCATCTTTCGCGCCCCTGGAACCTCCTGAAGGGAACTTGAAGGCTTCTCGGAGCCTCAAGCCTTCTCGGGGCCTGTTGGTTTGCCGCCCGGTGGCGTCGGGCAGTCTTTCGGGGCCTGGCCGATCTCAGGGAATGCATTCGGGCTGTTTGGGGAAGTCTTGCTGTTGTCTGCGAGAGCTCGTAGAGGAGGAGTAGTAGCCTAGAGAGCTGCTGGGCCAGGCAAAGGGAGAGGCATGTCACAAGCCCGCATTATGGTATTCCTTTCCCGTGGAACATCAAAATTGAACGGTTGTCGATATGTTCTGCACCAAAGCAAAAGGGCTAAATCTCCACACCAGGGCTTGGTCTGACAAAATTATGATTCATGGATATAGGGTGCCAGGGTTCCAGGCCCCGCGCACTGACTCCGACAAAGGTGTTCCAGAGTGGCTTCGCACCTACACCACCAATTTTGCTATTCTCTTGATGTCGACTAGTTCTGTAGCCGCCAAAGCCAGTATAGAACACAGCAGGTGAAGTCTCTGTCAGATGATGCTTCACTGTTCACGCCGAGCAGCTGCGTTGCCGCGCATGTGTGCCATTGTATCGTGGGGCGGGGCGCCTGAGGGACAGGCGGCAGGGGAGGAGGAGGAGGAGGAGGAAGAGGAGGAGGAGGAGGAGGAGGAGGAGGAGGAGGAGGAGGAGAGGAGAGGAGGAGGAGGAGGAGGAAAGGGAGGAGGCGGAGGAGCGGCAGATGCCTGGGGGGGGTGGGGGGGGCGCGGACCCTGCAGACCGTAGACTCTCTGCGTGTGGGACCACGAAACGTGTCGTGTGAGGGGTGCGCCAGCATGACCGGGGAGGAGCGCGTGCGAACCCTTCGGGGCTCAAGAGACTGGGGTCAATTAGGGAAACAAAAAGTGGCATAAGCATAAAAACTCGGAGGTCCGCGCGGATTTCTCGGATCGGCGCTGGGGCCCCGCCGCGGCGCCTCCGGCGCCGCCCCTGGCGCGCTCCGCGCGCCAGGGAGGGGGGTCCAGCGCCGATCCGAGAGAATGGCGCGGACCTCCGAGTTGTTATGTTTATGTCCTTTTTCGCTCCCCTATCAATGCAAACGGGCGTCAGTCAGAGCGCCGGATCTTGCAGGATCCTGCAAGGCCAGGGTCAAGCTGACCCGGGCTTGGGCGCAGGATGCTGCAGGATCCTGCAAGGCCTGGCTGACCAGGGTCTGGATTGACCCGTGCGAGGGACGCGCCGAGAATGAGCGTCGGGGGCGCTTGCGAACCCTGCCACAGGAGCCTTCGGTGGAGTTCTGGACCACAAGAGCAAGTAGGCACGGCAGGTGCGCGTCGTGTCGACCAGCCGCGCCCTCGACGCGGGCGTTCAAGGCGGAACGCCGACAGTGGCCCAGAATCGGCCTTTGTGGAACGATCGGGCGATCGAAAAGCCGCCGATCGTTCGAGGTTGAACGATCCACGCGGTGTCAGAAACCAACGCCGTGGTCGTCACTGCACGAACCTGCCGTACAGTCGACCCGCATAATAAGGATGGGCGGCCTTCCAAAAGCTACCCTTGCATCCTGGCCCCTTCGGTCCATCCTTGGCGACTTTCGCTGGCCAGCCTCGCTCGAAGAACGCTAACATTGCCCTCCAAGGCCGTTGCATCCTTACCGCGCATCCTTATGATGCGGGTCAACTGTCTGTACGCTCGATGCGGCGGAAGGGGGGGAGAGAAGGCAGCTTCAGCCCGCCTCCCCCACACACAACCAAAAACACACACACGCACAAACACACAGTGAGGTCGCGAGCGGCCTGCAGAGGCGGATGTTCAGGTGGACGTAGTGCGGACATGCATCAACACAGCTTAGCACGACAGAAAGAATAGATCTATAGGCATGCATCCTTTTCAAAGTTACAACAAGAACAGCATCAAAAACAATATCAAAAACAATAACACAAACAATTGCAACAACTGCAACAACGACAACAACAACAACAACGACGACAACAACAACATAACAACAACAATAACAACAACAACAACAACAACAATACTAACAACAACAATAACAACAACAACAACAACAACAACAACAACAACAACAACAACAACAACAGCAACAACCATTAGCTCAGGATTGTTCGCTCGCATCTGCTCACGTGCCAATCAATTCGTATATCCCAAACCCTCGATACCCGCCCTCGTCGTCTTCGATCGTACCCCCTTGGGGGTATAGCTGCCTTACCTGCCACGTGCATTAAGTGCAGCCCCTAGAACAAAGGAAGAGAGGACGGGGGAGGGAGAAGAACGGAACACGAGAGAAATTAGCAGGAGGGGGGCAAGGAGCAAACAACAAGTGGTAGAACCAGACGGGCAGATCGGGTGGGCAGACCCATAGCGGGCAGGTCGGGAAGGCGGGCCCAGGCGACGAGGTCGAGCAGGCGGGTTGCTGAAGCGTGGGTCCTGCATGAATCGCGAGGAAGTCTCGAGCGACAGCGCGATTTCGAAGTAAATCATGAGAAAAGCCAGAGCGAGAGCGTGATTCCTGAGCGCCGAGGGCGCATCGTCCGAATAATTTGCGAGGAAGTCTCACGAGAGAGCGCGATACGTACATGAATTGTGAGGATGCCCCGCGCGAGAGCGCGATGTGTGAATAAATTGTGAGGAAGTCTCCGGCGGAAGCCGTTGTTGTTGTAAACCAGGGGCCAGGGGCCCAGTTTGAGCCCCGGAATTTTCCCTGATTGAAAACAGGGTGCGAGCGCGGGGGGAAGCATTTCAATTGAAAAAACACAACAATGGCCACCGTACGGGGATCAACAAGCATTATTCAGTAATGAGAACTCAACAACAGCAGCAAAAACAACAACTATCAGTTTAAGACTGTTCGGTCTTATCTGCTCGCGTGTCACTCAATATGCATATCCCAAACCCTGGATACCCGCCCTCTTCGTCTTCGATCGCACCCCCTTTTGGGGGGTAGATTCGTTCCCTGCCACGTGTGGTTGGTGAAGCCCTTGAAAACGAAGGGTAACAGATACCGGGTGAGAATGAGGACGAAGGGATTGGAGGAAGGGAGGGGAGGGTCAAGAAGAAGGGAGGACGATGATTTGCGTTGCGAGTGGCGATTCATCAGCTTGCGCCATGGCTTGCGCCAGCCACTCCAACACAGGTTAACAATAAGTTTCGCCATGGGTCGCGCCATAAACAGCGCCACGTACCATCCCCTTGAAAGAACATATCGTGGATACCCCCACGGGGGGACTTAAAGCTGCGAGCTGGTGTCAGAAACAAATTTCGTGGAACCCTGAAAAGAAGCGGGATGTTGGGAGAGCGGGGCGGAAGGATAGTGAGAACTGCAACCGTGTCGAGAGGAGCGCGGGGATGTGGAGTGGATTGGGCCACGAAGGGCATGCATATGGGGCCACTACGGGCGCGAACGAGCGGGGGCCACGAAGGGCATACATATATGGGGCCAGAAAAGGCGACAGCGGGGCCACTGAGCGCAGAAAGTGGGCCACGAAGGGCAGCGAGGGGGCCGCGAAAGGCGACAGCGGGGCGACGAAACGCATGCGAATGGGACCACGAAGGGCGCGAGCGAACGGGGGCCACGAAGGGCAATAAATCCGGGGCCACAGAGGGCAGCGACGGGGCCGCTGAGGGCAGAAATGGGGCCACGAAGGGCAGAGAGGGGGCCACGAACGGCGACAGCGGGGCCACGGAGGGTATGCAGGGGCCACGACGGGCGCGAACGAGCGGGGGCCGCGAAGGGCATTCGTATATGGGGCCACAAAGGGCGACATCGGGGCCACTGAGGGTAGCAAAAGGCCACGAAGGGCAGCGAGAGACCACGAAGAAACGCATGCGTATGGGGCCACGACGGGCGACTGCGAGCGGGGGCCACGACGGGCATATAATGCGGGGCCACAATGGGCAGCGACGGGGCCACTGAGGGCAGCAACGGGGCCACGAAGGGCACCGAGCGAAGGCGGGCGAAGGGCAGCGAGCGGCGACGGATTGCAGTCCTTAACGGGTTGGTCGGGCGGGCAGGCCCAGACGGGCGGGTCGAGCGGGCGGGTCGTTGAAGCGTAAATTCTCCTTTAACCGCCAGGCAATATGTAGCAGGAGCGCGATTCCTGAGTGTCGAGGAGCGGCATATGAATAAACTGTGAGGAAGTATCCGGCGGGAGCCGTGATTCGGTGGTAAGTTGCCAGGAAGTCCCAAGCGAGAGCGCGATTCTTCAATACATTGTAAGGAAGTACCAAGCGGGACCCGCGATGCGGTGGTAAGTTGCAAGGAAGTCCCGAGCGAGAGCACGATTCTTCAATAAATTGTGAGGAAGTATCAGGCGGGAGCCTCTGTTGTTGTAAACCGGGGGCCATCAACGCAGTTTGACCTTCAAGACTTTCCTTGATTAAAAAAATAGGGTGCGAGCCCTGGGAAGGGCACTTCAATCGAAAAAACAATGTGCACCGGACGGGAGGATCAACAACAATTATTCTACAGAATTGAGAGCTCAACAACAACAACAACAACAACAACAACAGCAACAGCAACAGCAACAGCAGCAGCAGCAAAAACGACATCAACGACGACGACGACAGTTGAAACAGCAATCAAAACCAAACAGACAGGTATTTTTTTAATAATAATAATAATAATAATAATAAAGAAAAAGACAAGAAAAACAAACAAAAAAAAACTGCCTGCACATTAGCTCCGAATAGCGCTCACTGATGCCAGTTTCCTCTGTGGTGTCACGAGGTAAAAAGCACGCCGCACGAAATCCTCGAGGGGAATATGAGTTTGAGAACGGGCTTGGCCGGATTTCATCTCGGCGGTTGGCTGCCAAGTCGGACCCAGGGCTCGTCTTTCCGAATATGGCCCAGAGTTCGTCGTATTCTGCCCAAGGTTCAAGTACGACCCCAGAAACACGCATAGGTTCGTACTTCCCCTAGGTGCCCCCAGCCCGGCGGGTGGGTGGAACCAGCCCTTGGTGCTGCCAGAATTTCACTTCTCAGACCAATTCTGTTCATCTGGGTCCAGTACTTACCGCCAGACGACTCTCCGTGTTGCCTGAATTTCATTGCCGGGGCTGACTGAAACCATCGGGGTGCAGCCTTTTAAAGAAGGCCGGTTCTTCGTGCTGCCAGAACGTCACTCCCAGGTCCGACTTTCATCGATCGCGTGTTCAACCTTCGCAGGGTGTTGCCTCTTCGTGTTCTCAGAACTCTTACTCCTGGGCACGATTTTGATCAGCCAGAGCCAACTGTGCAGCCTTCTTGCCCTTCGCGTCGCCGAAACCCACATTCTCTGGACTGATTTCGAGCATTCAGTGCCAATGGTGCACCATTTCGTACCCTTCTTGCCTCCAGAAATCCATTCCTAGGACTACTTGAGAGCGTCCTGAGCTAATTGTCGAGCGTTTGGTGTTCTACGTGTTGCCAGAGCTCCACCACATACCCACTCAGCCCCAGCCTTCCAGCCCAGTATCCAGTTCCAGCTCCTTCTCGGCTGCGGGGAGGAGGAGGAGGACAAGGAGGGAGCCTCCTTCCGACCACGCTTCCACGAGCTGCGCTGCCGCTGTTGGCCACAGCACCATGCACAGCCGCGCCGCCCGCCTCGCCTGCCGCTGCGCTCGTGGCTCCGCCTGGCGCGCCGACGGCCACCGACTGCTATATACCCTCTGGCCCGCGCCCGCCGCCCGCGTTCGACGCTCCCCTGCCGCCGCCCCCGACCGCCGCCCTCCCCCCTCGCCGCCCCCCGACCGCCGCCGCACCCCCGCCCACGCCGCGGCTCCCGCCGCCGCCCCCGCATCCGAAGCCCCCCCGGTCGGCCACGCTGCTTGGCCGAGGTGGGCCTGCCGCCCCCGGCCCGCCCAGGGCTCGCGCTGCCGACGAGGGGCGGCACGCGCGACCAGCCTCGAGCTGCGCCGCGACCCCTCCGAGGCACGGCCGGAACCGGCCTGGACGATCGGCCAGCCCCGTGCTTCTACAGGAAGTCAAGCGAAAAGAGGGCGGTGCAATAGATTTGGTGCAATAGATTTGTTGGGTTGCAATAGATTTGGGGCGTACAATACATTCCGGTGCGCAAATGTCGTGCTGGGTTTGGGCGTGCAATACATTACTTGCAATACCTATACGACCACCCTTCGGGTGATAAGGAGGTTCGGGGGGGGGAGGAACCAACGTCTCACTCGATCGGTCTCACTATCGATCTCACTATCGGTCTCGCTCGATCGATCTCACTCGATCGATCTCACAATCGATCTCACTCGATCTATTTGATTCGGTCGATCTCACAATCGATCTGACTATCGATCTCACACTCGGTCTCACTATCGATCCCACTATCGATCCCACTATCGATCTCACACTCGGTCTCACTATCGATCTCACTATCGATATCACAATCGATCTCACAATCAACGTAATCATCATCATCATCATCATCATCATCATCAACATCATCGTCATCAACATCATCATCAACATCATCATCATCACCATCATCATCATCATCGGGACACCATCATCATCACCTCACCACTATCATCATCAACATCATCATTACCACCATCGGGACACCATCATCGTCACCAGCATCATCATCATCATCGGGACACCATCATCATCATCGGGACACCATCATCATCATCGGAGCACCACCATCATCATTTCATTATTATGAACTACATCATCACATAATCGGGACACCATCATCATCAGCAACATCACCATCATCAACAGTATCATCATCATCATCATCATCAGAATCATCATCATCATCATCATCCTCGGGACACCGTCATCATCGTCACCATCATCATCATCATCATCATCATCACCATCATCACCATCATCATCATCAATGGGACACCATCATCATCAACATCATCATCACCATCTTCCGGCCACCATCGTCAAAATCTTCCTCATCACCTCAGCATCATCCTCATCATCAGCATCTTCAGCATCATCATCGGGACACCATCATCGTCAACATCATCAACATCATCATCGGGACACCATCATCACCATCATCATCAACCTCATCATCATCGGGACACCATCATCATCATCATCTTCATCAGTCTCATCTCATCATCATCATCATCAACATCATCAGGATCATCAACCTCCTCATCATCGGGACACCATCACCACCACTAGCAACATCACCATCAACATCAACATCATCATCATCATCGGGAGACCATCATCATCACCACCATCACCACCATCATCATCATCATCGACATCGTCAAGATCATCATCATCATCATCATCATCATCATCATCATCGGGACACCATCATCACCACCATCACCATCATCGTCATCATCATCAACATCATCGACATCACCATCATCATCATCATCATCAGCAGCAGCAGCAGCAGCAGCATCATCATCATCATCATCATCATCATCATCGGGACACCGACGGGACACCAGCGGGACACTGGCGGGACACCGCGGGCCACCGGCCCCCGGAAAGGAATCATTGGGTCCGGCCGCGCCTCAGCCGGAGGCGGGACACCGGCGGGACACCGCGGGCCACCGGCCCCCAGAGGGGAGTCATTTGGTCCGGCCGCGCCTCAGCCGGAGGAGACTTTCTTCTCGCCCGCCCACGCAGCTTCGCCTCGCCCGCACGCACGGCACGCACAAACACGAAACCGAAAATCGATTTCCCGGTAGGGGGGCTCTCTGTTCCACTTCGATCTCACCCCCTCACCTCCGACAATACAATACAACTCTCCGGCGCAATAGATTTGCAATACAGTAGCCGCGAACCTATTGCACCACCCCCTTTCAGCTGGACTTTATTTGGGGTCAACCGAATATGTGCATCGGCAGCGTGCCTCGACTGGGCGGCGGGCAGCGTGGACTGCGTCGCCAGCCGTTGCCGTGCTCGCGCCCCGCCGCGCTCGCGGCTGTATGTGTGTCACGGGGACTGACGCAGTCTCGAGCTGCCCACGGCACCCGGTCGCCCCAGGCGCCTTGAGGTGGCCTTGGGCTTGGTGGCGCCTTGACCGCTTGAGGTTGCGCCTTGGCCACCTCGGGCCGTCCATGGCACTCTCCTTCCTGGCCTCCGGCGCGCACGTGGCCCTCGCGACTGGCACCAGGTATGCGCGTAAGTCTTACGCCGCCAGGGTGGTGCTAGCTATGGGGCCCAGCTGCATATCCATGCATGACCATTAAGAACATGTTTAATACATGATATTGTGTATATATAGAACTATATGATGCGTTCTCTTGTGCGCGCATGTGTATGTGAAACACTCGCCCTTTAGGGCGTGAGTGGTTTAGCTAGTTTCCTCTTCCAACCAACCCTCCTCTTCCCCTTCGGGGAGGTGTTTACCCCTCCCCCTCCCGCCTCCCCTGGACCTGGACGAGGGAGCTCGCGACCGATTGGAGCGTCCAAGAAGGCATAGGCTAGAAGGCAAAATACATTGATGCTATTTAGATTGGGGCCCATGTTGGCCTCCTGCGTGGGGGCTTAGTTGAGCCCCCCTCTTTCTTTCATCGACCTCCTCGAACCAAAGCTCCCAAGAGTGCCCCAATAGGCGCCCAGGAGGCCCCAAGATGCACCCAAGAGATGCCTAAGAGGCTCCCAAGAGACCCCAAGAGGCCCAAAGAGGCTCCCCCGAGACTCCCAAGACGCTCGAAGAGGCCCCCAGGATTGCCAAGAGGCCACCAAGACGCCCCAAGAGGACTTCCGAAGAGACTCCGAAGGGCATCCAATAGGTCTCTGGCCATTCTGCTCGCCCTCCTCCTTCTCCTCCTCCTCCGCCTATTCCTCCTCCCCCCTCCTCCCTTTTCAATTTCTCCCTCCCCCTCCGACGACGACGGCGACGGCGACGACGACGACGATTCCTCGTTCATCCTCCCCCTCTCGGGGTACGACGGTTCCCCCAGCAAGCTATTCCACTGCATGCTCCTACACATCCCTGCTCAGGGCAACTCGCCTGGCCACTGTTTCTGGGTGGGCTGGTGCGGCTACGCGAAGCATTAGGTTTGCAAATATGAACATCAGCGTGCGGCGTATATCAGAATGAGGACTTCCACAAGGAGGGCAGCGTCGCTGGCGGCAGCCACGGAAGTAAGAGACTTGCCCCAAGAGGTGGCATTGTTTTTGGAATCGAGGTTTCCATAACCAGCCATGTGTACGTGTATATATGTATGTGTGGATGTACATAGATATGTGTATGCGTATATGTCTGGACGCCGCTGCTATACATATACATAGATAGAGGGGTGCGCAAATGTATATGCATACAGATGTGTATGCGTGTGAATGAATGAATGACTGTTTATACATGCGCGTATGTATTGTAATGTTATTTAAAGTAATGTAATGTAATGTACTGTAATGTAATGCAATGTAATGTAATGTAATGTAATGTAGTGATATGTGATTTAACGTAATGTACTGTAAGAAAGTGCACTGTAGTGGAATGCAGCGTAATTGAATAGAATGTCATGTAATGTGATGGAATGGAATGAATGTACGGATGGATGTATGCATGCATGCATGTGTGTACGTACGTAACGTGTGTAATGCAGACAAGTTATGTAATGTATGTAGTGCACGTACGTATGGATGGATGGATGTGTGTATGTCTATACATGTAACTACGTGTGTACGTATGTGTGTGTGCTTGTATGTGTATATGTAGGTAGGTAGGTAGGTAGGTAGGTAGGTAGGTAGGTAGGTGTATATGTGTGCAGGCCTGTATTTGTATATGTATGTACGTATGTATGTATGTATATATGTGTGTGTGTCTGAACGAAGGTAGGTAGGCTGGTAGATAGGTAGGCAGGCAGGCAGGCAGGTATTTGTGTATGTGTGTGTGTGTCCTTAAGGGCTTCGCCCCCTGCCGCAGGCCCCCTCTCTCGGAGAATGGGCATGCAGGAGCCATGTTGTGTGGCCTGAGCGCCGTCGTGCAGCAGCGTTGGGGCTCCGAACGGGAGCCACTCGGGTTCGGGTCCCCCGTCTCGGGTCACTCTTGGGGCCGTCTTGGGGCCCTCTTGAACCGTCTTGGGGGGCCTCTTGGACCGTCTTGGAGCGTCAGAAGCACGAATAGGCGAGCGTACCAAAATCAATCAAAGCCCAAGGAAAATCGCAGATGTCGGCCTGTTGGGCCCCTCTTAGGGGTGCTCTTGGAGAGCTCTTGAGGGCCCCTTGGGAGCTTCTTGGGCCGCCTTGGTACCATCTTGGGCGCCTTGGAGCACTCTTGGGGCGTCTCGGAGGCCTCTTGTACCGTCATGAGGGCCTTTTATGAGGGATTGTGGCCTCGAAAGCGCGAGCATTGCGTACTTTACAAGGGCGTCTGATTTCATGGACGCGAAACATGTAATGTATTAGGGATCGTGGCTTTGGGACGCAAATATTATATAATGTACGAGAGAGTTGCGTCGGAGACGCGAATATTGCATCATCTACACGGAATTAAGGCCTCGGGAGCGCGAACACAGCGAAATTTGCAATGGTTTATGGCTTCGGGGACGCAAGTTCTGTGTAATTGGCAATGGGTTATGGCCTCGGGGGCGCGAATACGGTGTAATCGCAAGGAATTATGGCTTCGGGTGCGCGAGTCTCATATATTGCACGCGTTCAAGGACCCCCCAGAGAAGCCCCCCAGGTGGTGGTAACCAGGGCCTTTTTCGGCTCCCCCCCCCCTCGCGCGGATTTGATTTCAAAAGTTCATAGTGGGAAACATAAAGCAGGACTAGAACATTGGAGACTGGAAACTGGAACTGGTGCAGGCAGCAGCATGCCGAATCCGCAGAGCTTGATGGTCCCACAAGGGGGCTGGCGGATATATACGTATACATGGAGAGAGAGGTGCAAATTTACATACACATATACACACATATAAACTTAACATACACAGATACAGTCACGATAATACACACGTAACGCGGAACCAGAGCCAGGGGTCCTTTGGCCGTAGCTCCGACTGGCGCTTGGGGGCCAGAGAGCGGGTCCAGCGTCCCAGGGCCCTTGAGAGCGTCGACGGGGTTATTGGAGAGCTTCTTCTGGCCGCCAGAGCGCTCCCGAAGGCCGAAGCACTATTTCAAACTGCTTTGGCGTGGCCTTGTAAAGGTTGCCTCTTCCTCTCAGACCCCTCTGAGACCACAAAGAAGCAAGACCACAAGTCTTCCTCGGGCCTTCGTCGTATCGATATACGTAACTAGCGATATCTACATATGCACATGCAACTAAATATTGTACACGGATGTACGTGCATAAACACGTATATATGTATGTCACATATATATATATGTTTGTACACCCATCTATTTATAGACATGTGCACACACTAAAAGGCACATATACACATATAAATACACACAAACATATATACATGCATGCATGCATGCATAGATACGTACATACATACATGCATCCGTACGCACATACATGCCTGCGAATATACCTGCGTGCACGCATGCATGCATACATCCGTATAAAGATACAGACAGACAGACAGACAGACAGGCAGGAAGGCAGACAGACAGACATAGCTATACGTATACACACATACAAACTTGCCTGCCTACATGCATGCATGCATACATACATAAATACATACCTACCGACCGACGTGCATACACACATACATACATACATACATACATACATACATACATACATACATACATACATACATACACATACATACATACACACACATACATACATACATACATACATACATACATACATACATACATACATACACACACATACATACATACATACATACATACATGCATACAGACAGACAGACAGACAGA
>CAUYUJ010018174.1:117075-139575 GCA_963575745.1 Prorocentrum cordatum | reverse complement strand
CGAGGGAGGAGGAGGAAGGACGACCACGGCGACAACGACGACGGAAACGACCACGACGCCAAAGAGGACGACGACGAACACGAGGAAAGACAGGGGACGACGTAGGCGACGACGACGACGACGACGCGGGAAGAGGGAGGACGGCGACGATGACGACGACGACGACGACGACGACGCAAGAGCGCGCGCGCACGCTTTTGTTGAACATCCGTGTTGCGAAACCTTGTGTTTTGGTATGTTTTTTGGACACACGATTTTGAATTATTTCCGAAACCGATGGGTTTTGACGGATTTCGGCATACGCGCGCGACGACGCGCGCGTCTGCACTTCGTCCCATTTGTTGCAGAGGATTCTCGCGACGGCACACGCGCAAGGGCGTTCGACAGATTTCGACATGCGCGCGCGAAGCCCGTTTGGTAGCATGTTGTGCAAATATTGAAAAACCTACGGGTTTCTTAAAATTTCGCAAGAGCTCGCGCGACAGTTGTTTGCAAACCAGTGCTGCGAAGTCCTATGTTTTTGTATGCTTTTTGGAAACTCGATTGCGAGATCCTTCCGACACCGAAGGTTTTTGGAGGATTCCAGCATGCGCGCGCGACGACGCACGCGTGTGCAATCCGTCCAGTTTTTTGCAAGGGGTTCGCGAAAAAGTGCTATGTTAGAACAAAAGATGTCCCCGCACATCGTTTTTCACAAAGGAACCTCAGGGGAACCGATACCGGCCCCCCTGGGACATTGCAAATTCAGATGTAGGATGGGCATGTGGTCAGAATCGTACATGATTTACCCGAAAAGGGGGCGGATAACGCCAGGGGGGTATTGTCTATTCTTTTTTAAGAAAGGAGAATTCACGTGGTGGAATATCTGTTGTTCAATCCATGGGATGCGATCTATGCGGTGCAATGAATTTCTGTTCGCACTGAGTTGTCCACTCCACTGCTCGCGCAAACATCCCACCCACCCACCCGCAACTTGGTTTGCAAAATCTCTTAAGACCGTGACGGTGGGTACCAAATGGCACTTGGCAACGACAGCGACGACGACGACGACACCGACAACGACGACGACGACGCCGCCGACAACGACTACGACGACGTCTCCGACGACGTCTCCAACGACTTCGACGACGACGACGACGACACCGGCGACGACGACGACGCCGACGCCGACGACGACGACGACGATGACAACGACGACGACGCTGACGACGCCGACGACGACGACAATGACGACACCGCCGACGACGACGACGTCAACGACGCCGCCGACGACGACGACGACGACGACGGCGGCGACGACGACGACGCCGACGTCGACGACGAAGACGACGACGCCGACGCCGACGACGACGACGAAGACGACGACGACGTCGCCGCCGACAACGACGACGAGGGAGGAGGGAGGATGACGACGGCGACAACGACGACAACGACGACAACGACGAGGGAGGAGGGAGGACGGCGACGACGCGAACGACGAAGAAGGAGGAAGGACGGCGACGCCGACGACGACAACGACGAGGGAGGGGGGACGACGACGACGACGACGACGACGACGACGACGACGACGACGACGGCGACGAAATAGGAGGGACGACGACGAGACGCCGACGACGGACGACGACGACGACGAGGGAGGAGGAGGAAGGACGACCACGGCGACGACGACGGAAACGACCACGACGCTAAAGAGGACGACGACGTCGAACACGAGGAAAGACAGAGGACGACGTAGGCGACGACGACGACGACGACGCGGGAGGAGGGAGGACGGCGACGACGACGATGACGACGACGACAACGCGGGAAAAACGGAGGACGGCGACGATGACGACGACGACGACGACGACGACGACGACGCAAGAGCGCGCGCGCACGCTTGTGTTGAAAATCCGTGTTGCGAAACCTTGTGTTTTTGTATGTTTTTTGGACACACGATTTTGAATTATTTCCGAAACCGATGGGTTTTGAAGGATTTCGGCATACGCGCGCGACGACGCGCGCGTCTGCACCTCTTCCCATTTGTTGCAGAAGATTCTCGCGACGGCACACGCGCAAGGGCGTTCGACAGATTTCGACATGCGCGCGCGAAGCCCGTTTGAGTGCATTTTGTGAAAATCTTGAAAAACCTGCTGGTTTTCTTAAGGTATCGCAAGAGCTCGCGCGGAAACTTTTTTAGCACATCAGTGTTGAAAAAACAATGGTTTTTGTATGTTTTGGGGGAAACTCGATTGCGAAATCTCTCCGGCACCGAAGGTGTTTGAAGGATTTCGGCATGCGAGCGCGACGACGCGCGCGTGTGCACTTCGTCCCGTTGTTTGCAAGGGATTCGCGAAAAAAAGTGTTACGCTACGACAAACAATGTTTCCGCGCATTGTTTTTTTTGTTTTACCAGGGAATTACCAGGGAAGCTCAGGGGAACCGATACCGGCCCCCCTGGGACATGGCAAATTCAGGTTTAGGATGGACATGTGGTCAGAATCGTATATGATTTACGTACCCGAAAGGGGGGCGGATAACGCGGGGGGGGTATAGGTTTTTGGGGGGGGAAGGAGAATCTATGTTGTGCAGCCCACTCTGCAGAACTTGAAGTCGTCATCTCCACTGCTCGCGCGCATCCCACCCACCCACCCGCAACTTGGTTTGCAAAACCTCTTGAGACCGACTACGACGACACCGACGACAACGACTACGACGACACCGACGACGTCTCCGACGACTTCGACGACGACAACGACGCCGACGCCGACGACGACGAAGACGACGACGACGACGACGCCAACGAAGGCGACGACGAGGGAGGAGGAAGGACGACGACGGCGACAACGACGACAACGACGAGGGAGGAGGGAGGACGGCGACGACGCGAACGACGAAGAAGGAGGAAGGACGGCGACGCCGACGACGACAACGACGAGGGAGGAAGACGACGACGACGACGACGACGACGACGACGACGACGACGGCGACGAATAGGGACGACGACGAGACGCCGACGACGACGACGACGACGACGAGGGAGGAGGAGGAAGGACGACCACGGCGACAACGACGACGGAAACGACCACGACGCCAAAGAGGACGACGACGACGAACACGAGGAAAGACAGAGGACGACGTAGGCGACGACGACGACGACGACGCGGGAGGAGGGAGGACGGCGACGATGACGACGACGACGACGCAAGAGCGCGCGCGCGCACGCTTTTGTTGAAAATCCGTGTTGCGAAACCTTGTGTGGTTGTAGGTTTTTTGGACGCGCGATTTTGAAATCCTTCCGAAACCCATGGGTTTTGAAGGTTTTCGGCATACGCCCGCGACGACGCGCGCGTCTGCACTTCATCCCGTTTCTGGCAGAGGATTCTCGCGACTTTACACGCGCAAGGGCGTTCGACAGATTTCAACATGCGCGCGCGACGCCCGTTTGGTAGCATCTTGTGAAAATATTGAAAGCCTATGGATTTCTTAAGACTTCGCAAGAGCTCGCGCGGAAGTTTTTTTAGCAAATCAGCGTTGCGAAAAAATGTGTTTTTGTATGTTTTTTAGAAACTCGATTGCGAAATCTCTCCGGCACCGAAGGTTTTGAAGGATTTCGGCATGCGCGCGCGACGACGCGCGCGTGCGCACGTCGTCCCGTTTTTTGCAAGGGATTCGTGACAAAAAGTGTTATGTTTGAACCAAAAATGTCACCGCATAGTGTTTTTTTTACAAGGGAGCCTCAGGCGGGGATACCGGCTGGCATTTGACATTGTGATTTCATATTTAGGATGGACATGTGGTCAGCATCATACACGATTTACATACCCGAAAGGGGGACCGATAACGCCGGGGGGGTAGAGTTTATTCTGTTTTTAGAAAGGAGAATTAATCACTTGCCGAACTTGAAGTTGTCAGCTCCACTGCTCGCGCAATCACCCCACCCACCCACCCGCAACTTGGTTTGCAAAGCCCATGCGGGACCGAGCACAGATATCGCTCCGGGGTCGTCTTGGACCCCTCGGGGGCGTCTCAAGAGCGCCCCAAGAAGGCCGGCGAAGCAAGACGGCCGACGACGACGACGACGACGACGACGACGACGGCGGCGACGACGACGACGCCGACGTCGACGACGACGAAGACGACGACGACGACGCCGACGACGACGACGAAGACGACGACGACGTCGCCAACGAAGACGACGACGAGGGAGGAGGGAGGACGACGACGGCGACAACGACGACAACGACGACAACGACGACAACGAGGGAGGAGGGAAAGCGACGACGCGAACGACGAAGAAGGAGGAAGGACGGCGACGCCGACGACGACAACGACGAGGGAGGAGGGAAGACGTCGACGAGACGACGACGACAACGACGACGACGACGGCGACGAAATAGGAGGGACGACGACGAAACGCCGACGACGGACGACGACGACGACGACGACGAGGGAGGAGGAGGAAGGACGACCACGGCGACAACGACGACGGAAACGACCACGACGCCAAAGGGGACGACGACGACGAACACGAGGAAAGACAGAGGACGACGTAGGCGACGAGGAGGGAGGACGGCGACGACGACGACGACGACGACGACGCCGCAAGAGCGCGCGCGCACGCTTTTGTTGAAAATCCGTGTTGCGAAGCCTTGTGTGGTTGTAGGTTTTTTGGACGCGCGATTTTGAAATCCTTCCGAAACCCATGGGTTTTGAAAGATTTCGGCCTACGCGCGCGACGACGCGTGCGTCTGCACTTCATCCCGTTTTTTGCAGAGAATTCTCGCGACGGCACACGCGCAAGGGCGTTCGACTGATTTCGACATGCGCGCGCGACGCCCGTTTGGTAGCATTTTGTGAAAATCTTGAAAACCGACGTTTTTCTTAAGATTTCGCAAGAGCTCGCGCGTAAGCTTTTTTAGCAAATCAGTGTTACGAAACCCTGTGTTTTTGTATGTTTGTTTGAAACTCGATTGCGAAATCTCTCCGGCACCAAAGGTTTTTGAAGGATTTCGGCATGCGCACGCGACGACGCGCGCGTGCGCACGTCGTCCCGTTTTTTGCACGGGATTCGCGAAAAAGTGCTATGTTAGAACAAAAAATGTCACCGCATAGTGTTTTTCACCAGGGAACCTCAGGGGGGGGATACCGGCCCCCCTGGGACGTTGCGATTTCATATTTAGGATGGACATGTGGTCAGAATCGTATGTGATTTACATACCCGACAGGGGGGGCGATAACGCCGGGTTCTTTTTTTAGAACGGAGAGTCTATGTGGGGTAGTCCACTCTGCTGAACTTGAAGTCGTCATCTCCACTGCTCGCGCAAACATCCCACCCACCCACCCGCAACGTGGTTTGCAAAACCTCTTAAGACCGACTACGACGACAACGATTACGACGACACCGACGACGTCTCCGACGACTTCGACGACGACAACGACGCCGACGACGACGAAGACGACGACGACGACGCCAACGAAGGCGACGACGAGGGAGGAGGAAGGACGACGACGGCGACAGCGACGACAACGACGACAACGGCGAGGGAGGAGGGAGGACGGCGACGACGTGAACGACGAAGAAGGAGGAAGGACGGCGACGCCGACGACGACAACGACGAGGGAGGACGGAAGACGACGACGACAACGACGACGACGACGACGGCGACGAAATAGGAGGGACGACGACGAGAGGCCGACGACGGACGACGACGACGACGAGGGAGGAGGAGGAAGGACGACCACGGCGACAACGACGACGGAAACGACCACGACGCCAAAGAGGACGATGACGACGAGCACGAGGAAAGACAGAGGACGACGTAGGCGACGACGACGACGACGACGCGGGAGGAGGGAGGACGGCGACGACGACGACGACGACGACGACGACGACGCAAGAGCGCGCGCGCGCACGCTTTTGTTGAAAATCCGTGTTGCGAAACCTTGGGTTGTTGTAGGTTTTTTGGACACACGATTTTGAAATCATTCCGAAACCGATGGGTGTTGAAGGATTTCGGCCTACGCGCGCGACGACGCGCGCGTCTGCACTTCGTTTTTTTTTTTTTGTTGCAGGGGATTCCCGCGACGGCACACGCGCAAGGGCGTTCGACAGATATCGGCATGCGCGCGCGAAGCCTGTTTGGTAGCATTTTGTGAAAATCTTGAAAAACCTATGGTTTTCTGATTTCGCAAGAGCTCGCGCGGAAACTGCTTTAGCAAATCAGTGTTGCGAAACCCAGTGTTTTTGTATGTTTTTTGGAGATTCGATTGCGAAATCCTTCCGGCACCGAAGGTTTTTGAAGGATTTCGGCATGCGCGCGCGACGACGCGCGCGTGCGCATTTCGTCCAAGTTGTTGCAAGGGATTCGTGGAAAAGTGCTATGTTAGAACAAAAATGTCACCGCATAGTGTTTTGGTTACAAAGGACCCTCAGGGGGGGGATACCGGCCCCCCGGGGATAGTGTAAATTCATATTTCGGACGGACATGTGGTCAGAATCATATATGATTTACATACCCGAAAGGGGGGGCGATAACGCCGGGGGGGGGTAGATCCTATTCTGTTTTTTTAGAAAGGAGAATATATGTGGATGTACCGTACCTGTGTAGTGAAATGTTTGGGCATCGCTCCGATTTGTGCATCTTTCCCCAGCGGGGACTATTGAGAAGCATTTTGGGATCATTTTGCGACGAAACCGAACAATGCAAGGGAAACAGACGTCCGAGCGATGACGAGATATATGTTGTGCAATACGTTTGATGAAATCTACGTTGCGCAATCTAGCGCGACGACGAGGCGGCGACGGCGACCACGGAGCAGCCAGACCGCCACGCAGGCCCAGACGACGGGCGGCGATTAGGCGGCGACGGGGTGGCGACAGCGACTACATAGCCGCCAGACTGACCTTCAGGCCCAGACGGCGGGCGGCGACGGGGCGGCGACGGCGACTACATAGCCGCCAGACCAGCCTTCAGGGCCGGCTCCTTATTCCACAAGTGAGAACCCCTAGGTACAAGCATTGTTCGGGGCAAATGCACAAATTGGTCATAACATGATACACAACAAACACAGAACATCCCCGGAGTCTTGATCGGGATGCAGGTTGCTGCAAGCAGAGCATCCATCCCAGTCTGAGGCACAGCACACACAGCATGGGAAGAAGCGTGGCAGGGCGGTAGCCACGCTGCCGGCACGGGCCGCCCAGCCCCGCACGCAACCGCAGTGCCCGCCCGGCGCTACCGACCCACCGCCCGCTCCCGCACGCCACCGCAGAGCCCCAGCAACGCCCGCCCGAGCACCGGCACGCCAGCCCCCGCAGCACCCTCACTTTCGTCGGGGGCCGCAAAGAGGGGGTGATGACTAGGGGGGGGTGGATATCATGGCGTGGGCCATGATATTTCCCCAGGTTTCGCGGCGACTCTTCTTGTTTCATTATGTCCCTGGCCCCCCCTTGAGCCGCGCACATGCCGCCGGCCATGATTTGCGCACCCCCCTCTTGGACGCCCCCCTCTTGGCCGCCCCCCGATTTCGACTGCACGTGAGAGTGACCTTTCGCCAGAGTGACTTGTGGTGCGGCCCAACGTGGCCCCTCGATCGCCGAACGCAATGCGAGAGCAGCGGCCTGCGCTCCTGGCGTGGCATCCCCGGCGCCACCCTTGAGCCGCGCATCAGAGGTCACTGCTGCGTAGCGCCGCTCTTGCGTGTTGCCCACACTTGCAACACGCCCGCCCCACCAGGACCCCCGTCGCTCCCCAGCCGGCCCGAGCGCCGTCCTGAGTTCCAGGGGTGTGAGATCTGGGATCGGCATGGCTAGGGGAAGAGTAGGACTCGAGTTCAATGGAGCTCGGACTCGCTGGCGTTTTTTCACAGAGCCCGTCCTGGGTCTTGACGGACCAGTTTTAGTGGGGGGGGGGCAGCAGGTTCGCAACTAATGTCAGACTGGGTCTCGTCATTTTTCTGACGGCCGCGTCAGGCCAATTCGAATCCCCCAGACTCGAGTCTTCCGTCTCCCTGAAGGGCGCTGTTGACCGCCTTTTTTCAACGAAGGCCCGTAAAGATTTCACCAAAAGCGCACGCGATACCTTTGCCTTTTACGGCACGCCCCCAAGCGCCGCTGTCCCCAGCCAGACGCTCGTGTGCGGTATCAAATTCTATTGGAGCCCCATTGGAAGATTTGTTGAGGCTCCAGGGGGCACAAAAGAAAGCACATTTGAAGCCTATTACGGTTTGGGGGGCACCTCTTGGGCGCTTCTTGGGGCTTTTCTGGGCCATTCAAGACGACGTGTTGTTCGGCATTTGGGAGGCCTCGCAGATCGGTGCACCCAGGGAGAGGCACGCGCCTGGGCGCTGCGCTGCTGTGTGGTCACGAAGAAAATCGGACAACGCAGGAGCAAGGTTCCACCCACCAACGCACGATGGCGGACGCTTGCACTCGGGAAGGTCATGCGTGCTTTCACTAGACGCGTGCGAGCAAGTGCGGTCGCCCAGGGTGCCGAAGCCATTCTGGCTCGATCGGGTCGAGGCGCGCTGCCGGCAGGTGGCTTCAAGATGGGGAGAGGTAGAGGTGGGCGCGACAGGGGCGTCGGCTGGAAGGAGGCCCACCAGCGGGCTGGAAACGACCCCCCCACACACCGCCCAGCCGGCGCTTCGGCGGCTCCGGGATTGGCAGTTGTGCCGTAGTGCCAGAACGATCGTTGCCACCACCTCGTGGTTGGTGGTGGGTCAGGAGGCCGAGTTTGATTCCAGAACGGCCTCTGGTAAAAAAAAACGGGCTGGAAATGCTTGGCATGCTTTTGAAAATTGTTGGCGCTTCGCGTATCCCCACAAGACGCACTTGGTCCCTAATTTAGATCGTAGCGTTGTTGCTTCGCTCTTGACGGCGCGCGGTTGTGCCGTGTCGCTCGCGGATCAAAAGGTATCCCCACAAGCCCATCCAGAAACAGATCGCCAGGCGAGTTGCCTTGATCAGGGCAGTGTAGAAGCATGCAGTATAACAACCGCCCTGGAAGCGTTTTCTCCGAGCTCTCCTGGAGCCATCTTGGGGCTATCTGAGGGTCATCGCGGAGTCTCTTGGAGCATTCCTGAAGCCCTTTTGAAGCTTTCTTGGGGCCCTCTTGGGGCTCTTTGGGGGGGTCTGGGAGGCCTCTTGGGGCTGTCTTGGACCCCATGTCTCAAAAAGGGGGGGTCACGGATTCAGGTTCCTCCCCAGAGGATGAAAAATTATGTTTTGATGCCTTATTGGGGCGCTCTTAGGTGCTCTTGGGGCTGTCTTGAGGCTTTCTTGAG
The DNA here is from genome assembly GCA_963575745.1 of Prorocentrum cordatum. Taxonomy (NCBI): domain Eukaryota; class Dinophyceae; order Prorocentrales; family Prorocentraceae; genus Prorocentrum; species Prorocentrum cordatum. The sequence continues at coordinate 130,308 of CAUYUJ010018174.1, read as the reverse complement.
CCCCTCTTGGGGTTCTCTTGGGCCATCTTGTGGCCATCTTGAGGCCCAAGAGCCCATCGGAAGCGAAAAGGCGAGAAGACAAAAAGCATTATTTGTCCTAAGGTTTGGGAGCCATTTCGGCCTCTGGGGGGGGGTCCTTGGAGGGCTCGGAGGGCACTTGAAACCGTCTTGAGCTCGTCTTCAGGCCTCTTGGATGTGTGTCGGAGGCTATCTTGAAGTATCTTGAGCCATTCGAAAGCCATCTTACGCTCTCAGAGCCCCTCTCGGAGCCATCCTGGGCCATCTTGGACGCTCTAACCCATCGGGCCCCCCCCCCCCCTCCCAGGTCCAGGGGAGGTGATAGGAGGAGGGGTAAACCCTTCCTCCCCCATCAGGGGACGGAGGGGCTGCTGGAAAATAGAAGATACAGTTCGTCAAACCACCTACGCCCAGAGGGCTGGTGGGATTGCCATTGCTGGAAGCGCGCGTCTTTGGTTTTTGAGTCCAAGACAGGGGGGTCGTCCAAGACGATGCAGTAGAAGGGCGGGGGTCTTTCTTGAGTTTTAGAGCTGCCGAGAAAGCATCGAAACAAGGCTGCGCCGTGTAGCCCCGGCCCCGCTTTTCAACACACGCCTGCGTTGACGCACTCCGCGCGTCCCGAGTGGAAGGGCGGCTGGCCCCAGCTTTCCAGGGCCGTTCGCGGTTCGATCCGATCCGATCGGGGGGGGGTCGGGCGGCGGGTTGAAGCCCGAGCGCCGACGGACGACGACGAGGACGACGACGACGACGACGACGACGACGACGACGACGACGACGACGACGGCGGCGGCGGCGGCGGCGGCGGCGGCGGCGGCTGCGGCGGCGGCGGCGGCGACGAGGGCGACGAGGGCGGCGACGACAAAAAGACGACAACGACGACGACGACGACGACGACGACGACGACGACGACGACGATTCGATCCCTAAATTTCGACTCAGATTCCGATGCCGATCCGACCGACACGAATCGACCTCCCTCTCGGGCCTGCAGGAGCCGAGCCCGAGCGCCGCGTTGCCAGGCGATCTCCGATCCCGAGCGATGCCGCGCCGACTCGGGCGAGATCCAATCCTCAGGAGGGAGGGCAGGCCTCATCTTCCTCCTCCTCCTCCTCCTCCTCCCTTCTGCCCTCGCCTCCCTTTCTTCTCGTTGTCAGTAGCGCCTCCCCGCCGCACCGCCTGGCGTGTCGGTTGTGCGAGCCACGCGTTCCGTCCGACTCGAGGACAAAACACACAGACACAAGTAATCGTCGACCCCCAAGAAGGTATCGGAAAATATGGGAAGTGGAAGGTAAGACGATTGCCCAGAAAACGTTGGAAACTATAAGGGATAGTAGGATTTGTCTCTACTTGTGTGTGTGTCCCTGGGTCCTTTTTAAGAAAGAATATGAATGACACGCTGACGTTGTCAGCCCGTCAGCGTGCTGCCTCTTCGTTCTTGTGTGTGAAGGCCTGGTGTCTTTCCTCAGCAGCAAAGCAACACGCTGAGGGGTCCCAACAGCGGCGTAGAGGCCGCAGCCTCCTCCTCCTCCTCCTCCTCGTCCTCCTCCTCCTCCTCCTCCTCCTCATCCTCCTCCTCCCGCTCCTCCTCCTCCTCCTCCTCCTCCTCCTCCTCCTCCTCCTCCTCTCCTCCCCTTCCTCCTCCTCCCGCTCCTCCTCCTCCTCCTCCTCCTCCTCCTCCTCCTCCTCCTCCTCCTCCTCCTCCTCCTCCTCCTCCTCCTCCTCCTCCCCGTAGCCATTTTGGCTCAAGATGACGACCTGGGGGGCTGTCCAGCCTCCAGGCCGAAGGGAGACCTCTGGACCGAGGACAGTTCCCAGACGGGCGTCGGGCGCGCGCGCGGCACCGCTGCAGCCATGGGGAGTGGCGGCGGCGGACGCGGGGCGGGCAGCGCCTGGTCGGGGACCCCGAATCGCCAGAGGGTTCCCCCGTGGAAGAGGAGCAGCAGTGGCAGTCGCCCTCCTCGCAGCAGCTACGTGTTGTGTGACGGGTGCAGCAGATGGCGCTACTGCAAGAATATCACCAGCAGGGGGCGACCTCTGCATCTGCGGCAAGAATATCGCCTGCCTCGTCCCCGACGGACATGTCTTCCGTGACGAAGATGGTGGGTGGCAGGCAGCACAGCCCCAACGAGGAACCTCGCCCAGGATCAGCTGGGCAGATGGTTGGCAGCCAGGTGGTGGTGCAGGAGGGAAAGGACAAGGAGGCCAACGCCAGCCACCACCTCACGACAAGACTGTCGACCTCAAGGCTGCCGCCGCACCAGCTTACAGCAAGCTCAGCAAGGACGACCCGCTCAGGCAGCACTACGAGGCCCTCTGGCCAGAGCTCGCCGCAGCCAAGCCACCAGCAGACCAACCAGTCGTTGGATTCAAGGCAGTGGAGGCAGCTGCTCGACGCTTGGACAAACTCCAGAAGAAAGTACGATCGGCAGGGGAGCAAGTTGAGAGTGCCCAGCAGTACTTGGCTGAGAGTGAACGCAAGCTTCGTGAAGCCATGGAAGCCTCCATTGCAGCCGAAGATGAGTTCGACAAGCTCAAGGCCACAGTCGGCAAGCAAGAGGCACCAGCTGAACCTGCAGCCGAGAAGCCAACTCTGGCAGCCCTCCTGGAGCAGTTCGAGCATGAGCCTGACGACTTCCACAAGTGGTCCGAGCCCGACAAGGAGGTCTGGCGAGCAGCAAAGGCCAAGGGCGAGCGCATGGCCCAGACGGTCAAGGAGCACGAGGAGGAGACGGCGAAGCACCTGCGACTACTGGAGGAAGAGACGGCCAGGCACCAGGAGCAGCTGCGCCAGCTCGAGCAGGCCCGCACCAAGCGCCTGTCAAAGAGCGGAGAGCAAGACCCAGAAGCAGCAGAAGCCCCACCAGGCAAGCGTGTCTGCGCCGCCAGCCCAGCCCCTCAGCGAGGTGCCACCACATGCACTGAGGCAGCAGGGACAGCCGCCGCGGCTGCGCCCACCGGCGCCGCAGCTGCTGCCCAACCAGAAGCAGGCGCAGCAGAACATGACAAAGCAGAAGAACGCCGAGCCAGAGTGGAGGCCCACATCCAGGAGGCGCGAAAGAAGGTCTCGCAGGCTAGGCGCGCCGAGACAGTCGTCGACGCAGAAGGGCAAGGTGACCACTCCGCAGGGTAGCCGCCCCAAGGCGAGCGCGAAGAAGGCTCGCCGCCCGTACCACATCGACTTCTTCAACGTCACGACCTGGGGCCCCCAGGCACAGGGCTACCTCATGGAGATCAACAATACCAAGGACAGGGACATCATCGGCATCGCGGAGCACCACCTCCGCCAGCATGCGCAGATAAGCAAGGCAAGAGCGGCGCTCAGGGGGAATGGCATGCACAGCTACTGGACCAAGGCACGGCCAGGAGAAGGAGAAGGCACTCGAGGAGGCACGTGTGCCATCACGCGAGGATCCTTGGACATCCAGGACAGGATCGCGGGTTTCGATGAGCACTACCTGCACGAGAACGGCAGTGACGTCACGGTGGTGATCTCCAACCTGCACAAGGTCCGTTTCGCAGTGGCTTTCGTCTACCTCGAGTGTGGGACGGGCTTTGGAGAGAGGAACGTCGACATTCTCTGCGACCTGCGGGAGAAGATGGCCGTCTGGGGAGGGCCCTGGGCAGCGCTTGGGGACTTCAACATGACGCCGTCGGATTTCAACAACAGCATTTGGCCCAGGGTGCTGAATGCTCAAGTAGCTGCGGCGGAGGATGGCGCCCCCACATGATTCCCAGCAGTAGGAGAAGCCAGGTGCATCGACTTCGCGCTGATCTCGCAGGGCCTGGCGCCGTATTTCGACCAGCTGGAGCTGCTCAGGACCGCGCCGTGGAAGCCGCACATCGGCATCCGCTTGAAGTTGAAGGGGCGGCCTCTCATGCTCAAGGGCAGGGTACTTCGCAGGCCAGCAGCCATAAAGCCGCCAGTCACAGCCGAGAGAATGCCGAAGTCCAGAGCCGCTTGCAGACGAGCGGCGCGCGGAGGCCAGGAGGCCACGCGCCGACGTCAGCAAGCGCTGGCAGAGGCAGGATGCGACCTGGACGAGAACGACATGGAGCCAGTGCCGCAGCTGCACTACGACAAGGAGGTCCAGCACGTCATCCCTGACGAGCTGTGGCAGGCCACCTCCGAGCGGGTCAGCGCGCGCGCCTACGACGAGTTGCCCCAGCACTTGCAGCACACAGTCGTCGGCAAGATGATGGAGCGGGGCATGCTGGACCTGGGGCAACAGCACGACCGCTTCGCAAGCACCCTCGAGCTCAGCCTGCGCGAGAGCATCGGCATCCCAGAGGAAGAGCGTGGACGACATCTCGGGCACAGCAGGCCCCCGAGCTACAAGAGCGCGAGCATCAAGGACACCGTCACCTCTACGCCATGGGCAGGGGTCGAAAGGAAGATCCACGCGTGGTGGGCGGAGATCTCCTCCTTGGCGCGGCAGCTCTCGCACCATGATGCCCGAGCGCAGGAGGCAGCAGCAAGTCGACAGGGCAAGACCCAGGCACTTCCCGATGAGGACTCAGGAGGTGGACAGGGCCCGTCGGCGTCGGAGCTTGGCCCAGTCATGTCTGGCAGCCAGGTAGGCCACGATGACGGGGTTCCCGCACCAGCCATGAGCCCATCGAAGAGCTCGGGAGGAAGCTCGGGGGATCGCGCCCCCACCGAGCGGGGCGAGGGCCCCCCCGAGCTGCAGCAGCGGCGTGCAGGCAGTGGAGGCGCAGCAGGAGGCGGCGGCAGTAGCACCAAGGACATCGCGAATCAGCCAGCACTTGAGGAGGTCCCCCCTCCTCAGGCTGAGGTCCAGGAGCTCACAGAGGGGCCAGCCCAAGAGAGCCCAGAGCGACCCTGCCTCAGCCCAGCAACGCCGCCAAAGGACGCGTCCTGGACCTCCGAGACGGGCACAGCTTTCCAAGAGATGAGGGCGAGGCGGCCTGGCCCAGAGAAAGAGGTAGGCCCCTCCTCACTCTCCTTGGGGTACCCATCCCCCACACAGGCGAGCGCAGCGGACCATGGGAAGGCAGCTGGCCCCTGCTCAGAGATGGGTCAGGGGTTCCCGTTCCCCGAGTGCGCCGCCACGGGACGCGTCCCAGACCTCGACGTGGGACCAACCCACAGCAGCGCAGACAGCTGCACAGAAGGGATGCAGAGGGGTGCCCTTCCCCCACCAGCAGGACGCAACACCATGGACATCCAAGATCACGACCCCTTCGAGGATGAGGAGGACTACTTGGAGTACCGCCAGGAGATCGCAGACCAGGAGAACAGCGATGGGCACCACCAGCACATCGAGGGGCAGCAGGACAGCCTCGAGTTCGACCAGACCGTTCGCCGTCGTGCAGCTGGATCTGCTTTTCCCCCACCAGCAGGACGCAGCACCATGGACGTCCAAGACCACGACCCCTTCGAGGAGGAGGAGGAGGACTGCTTGCAGTACCGCCAGGAGACCGCAGATCAGGAGGACTGCGACGGGCACCACCAGCTCATCGAGGGGCAGCAGGACAGCATCGACTACGGCCAGACCGTTCGTCGTCATGCGGCAGGATCTTGTAAAACTGCCCCAGGTGACACGCACTGCTCACCTCCTCAGCCAGCCGGCACTCTGGAGGCAGAGGGTACCGATCACCTGGGGAGTCAGAACCAAGAGCCTCCAGGCCCAGAGGCAGAGGAGCAACGAGATATGGGTCTGCCCCCACCAGACCTCTGGAATGATGACCAGCACCAGCGGGAGCGGGAAGATTACGTGGCCATGAGAGACGACCTGGAGTACTGGGCGGCCATCTGGATGGATAACTTGGTGCAGCCCCCCACGGACAACAGCAACTGGATGCAGATCTGCGTGCCGTTCCTGGAGACCATCTTGGGTGGCGGAGGCAACAATGGCATGGTGAGACTGCTCAGGCGTAGGTACCAGCAGGCCGGCCTCAGCCACATCATCAGGGACCTCTGCGAGCGAGCATGGAGACATGCAGAACCACGACGCCGAGGCTTTCTCCAAGGTCTTACGCGAGAGGAGCCGACGAGGAGGCACGAATTGGAAATGATGCATTGGAGGGAGCTTGCTAACCTGCGGAGGTTTATGCGAGAAGTTATAGGCGAACGAGCACCAGAAGGAGCAGCGCGAAGACAACTACATGATGCTCCAGGAACAGGCAGTGGCCTGAGTAGCCGCCGAGAGCTGCAGGTCCGCACCCACGGCGGCCACCAGACGCAGCAGCAGATCAACACAAGACGGCAGCTAGCGCAGCAGCTCAACCAGCCTGACCCAGGCAGGCTGAACGAAGAAGGTGCAGCCAAGGACCAGCAGCAGGCCCTCCTCACAGACCTGCACGCGATAGCAGAGGGCGCCCTCGTGGACCCAGGGACGATCAGCAGGGTAGCAGAGGAGGTAAAGAGCATGGCCAAGCTACTCACAAAGGCGGTGAAGAAGGCGTACATCTACTGGGTGCACGACGCCACGGCAGGCAGTGCGAAGATGGCCCACGCCTACACCAAGGCAGCGGAGCGCAGCCACCTGGAGGACATCCTTGAGCATGAGGGCCAGGTCATCAACCACCCGCAGCAGCTGGTGGACTTGCGCAAAGAGGCATGGCAACGCAGGTGGACACGAGATGCACAGAAGTCCGAGAGGACCCAAGAGGCGCTGGCCAAGCTGAGGCAGGCTGCCTTGGCCCAAGAGAATGCCCTCGAGCCCATCAGCAAGGACATCATCGGCACCATCGTCCAGCACCTGAAGCGCAATGCTGGCCAAGGAGCGGACTGGTGGAGGGCTCCAGAGCTCAAGGCAATGGGCGCCCAGGGGCTGGAAGACTTCGTGCAGTGCCTGACCAGCTGTGAGCAACGGGCAGCGTGGCCGTGGCAATTCTACTTGGTGCTGGAGCTGCTGCTGGGCAAGAAGCCAGGAATCGGCGGTGAGCGCCTCATCGGCCTCATGCCCATGCCGTACCGCATCTGGAGCGCAGCCAGGAGGCCCATAGTAGCCACCTGGAGCAAGGCAGCGGCGGGCTTCTGGGATACGGCAGTAACTGGCCCCTCAGCGCTACGAGTGACAATGCACAGACTGATGAGGGCAGAAGCCGCCACGGAGATGGGCTTTCATGCAGCAGGAGTGTTCTACGACGCGGCAAACTTCTACGACAACATCGGCCTCGCCCTCCAGTACCCGTTGCTGCCGCTGGCAATGGCCGTGCAGATGTACCTTGCGCCCAGGGCCATCATGGCCCACAGCCTCTTCTCGGACATCTTCGAGCCTGCCAACAGCATGGTAGCTGGCTGTGGCCAAGCGGTCGACCTCACCAGACCGCTCTTGTATGGCATCCTGGATGCAGCGCACAGGCACCACATTTTCGTCGTCATGCAGCAGTACCTGGACGACTTGGCCCTGCAGGTAGAGGGTGCGCGGCGGCAGGTCATTGACCAGATCAAGCACGTGGCAGCGCTGGTGCACGATGGATTCAAGCAGCTCTCGATACCCATCCCCGTCAAGACGGCAGTGGTGGCCTCGGACAAGGACCTCCAGGCAGAAGTCGCCAGCATCCTGGGCAGCCTGGGCACCCCCAACAAGCAACCAGGTGTAGTGCGCGACCTCGGCGTGGACACCAGCCTCGGCAAGCAGCTGCGGCGACCCACCCATGCCGCGCGCCAGGCCAAGGCCAAGCAGAGGGTGGCCAAGCTCAAGGACCTAGCGAAGACGGACGCCAGAGGCGCGGCAAAGGTCTATTCAGCAGGTGCCTACTGCCAGCAGGCCTGGGGCTTACCAGCGCACGGCATCACGCCCACGGAGGCGAAGTCGGTCAGGGCTACGGAGGCAGCTCTCCTCACAGGCGGACACAAGGCTGGACGCTGCACGTCCACCATCCTCCTGATCCAGAGGGGAATGCAAGAGGCAGTAACCCGAGCCATTGGCGACCAGATCAAGCAGTTCTGCCTCACCATAGTCGACCACCCGACGGAGCTCAAGAGGTACCAGAGAGGCTGGCTCCTGCTCTACGCCAAGCTGGGCGCCCTGGAACCCAACCGCAGGTGGCAGCAGGTCAAGGGGCCTATGGCAGGGGTCATCGCGCAGCTGCTTGGGTTAGGCTGGATACCGCGACGCCTGGACAGTTGGACCAGCCCAGCAGGTGACGAGTGGGCCTACAAGCCAGATGACATTCCTCACTTCGGAGCGCTCCTGCACAGCTCTGGCAGCAGGCAGCTGGCCATCGCAGTGGAGAAGGACTTCAGGCTGGAGGCGACCTCTATCAGCTGCAGCGCCACCTGAGGAGGAGGAGGCGCAAAGGGCAGCATGCAGAGGCAGCCATGCTGGAGACCATAGCGGTGGCGGGCATCTGGACCAGGGAGCGTCGCAGGGCGGCCAACCTCAACCAAGAAGGCGACGACACCTGCGCGAGATGCGGCGAGGCGATAGAGACAGAGGAACACCGCTACTACGCATGCCCTGCCAACGCAGAGATAGGGCACAGCAATGACACCGACCTGGCGAAGAAGGCGAAGGACGCGCTGGACCAGCGGCAAGACCTGCACTTCTGGCTCCGAGGCATCCCGCCAGCGGCCTGGGCAGCCAAGGTCGACCCAGACGAGGACGCGGCGAAGGCGGCGCAGATCTTCTGCACCAGCGAAGAGGCTCAGGCGGCAGCCCAGTCAGGGTACAAGGTTCGAGCAGACTATGTCTTCACGGACGGCTCAGGTGGTGCAGGGGAAACGGCCAAGGACCCCCGCCTCAGACGCTGCGGCTGGGCAGTGGTGGCTTTCAGGTTCGACGAACAAGGACGTCCGCAGGAAGTGGCCGCCTGGTACGGCACGATCAGGGCACCGCACACGGTGCCACGGGCAGAGCTCACCGCCATGAGCAAAGCCATCGGGTACACCACGGCGGCGACAGCCAGGGGGCTCAACATAGTCAGCGATTGCAAGTACGCCCTGGACGCACTCAAGCAGATCCAGGACCCTGAGGATCTGGACTACAGGAGCACGAATTACGACCTCTGGCTCCAGACGAAGCAACAGCTGCAGAACAGCACGGACACCATCATGGGCCACCACATCCCAAGCCACCTGATTGAGCACCCAGCCGAGCTGGAGAGGTGGAATGGTCCCACCTGGTGGGTCATAGGAAACGAGATGGCAGACAAGTACGCAGGCCGGGGAGCGGAGCATGGAGCACTGGATCCAGCCATCATCGCGCAGCAGCAGATCAGGGACCAGATCACCACGGCGGTGCAAAACCGGCTGCTGGCCATCAACATGGCGGTGACGGTGGAGGACCCAACAAGGCCCCTCAGCGTCCCAAGGCCAAGCGCCGAAAGCCGCAGACGGCGAGGGACAGGGCAGCCCAGCTGGGACACGACTTGCGCAAGCTACATCCGCGATGGTGGTGTGCAACGTGCCGCAGTGGCCCAGCAAAAGGACAAAGCATCAGAGACTGGCTGGCAGAGACGGGAGAATGCCTCGGGAAGTACGGCGGCCACCAGGACCAGCACGGCAACGTCAGGCTCAACTTCAAGGCGGTGCAGATCGGCACGCAGGTGGTGCACGTCTCCCACAAGACGCAGTTCACCCATGGCTGGATCTGGTGCGAGAAATGTGGCGGCACCAGCTACCTTGGGGACCACAAGAGCAGGATCGTGGCAGGAGTGGCAAGGAAGCTGGCAAGGCCATGTCAGCCCCCAACAGCAGCAGGGCGGCGGGTCTTGGCGGACATGCAGAGGGGCAAGCTGCCAAGAGGAGCTAAGCCAGCAGCAGACCCAGCTGATGAGGGTCTCAACGAGATCACCATGCCTGGAGATTTCAAGCTCGGTCTGAGTAACCACGAGGCGATCGACCTGGACGGGGACAGCTCAGAGGCAGGGGACCCGCAGCCAGCTCCACAGCAGCCACCCAGCCATCCGCACTCTGTCGTCCACGCCAGCTGGAGGCTCGTGGACCACATGGAGGGCTACGCGGAGCAGTGGATGAACATGGTCGACCAAGAGGTCTGGGACGACATGGACGACTGGATGGAGCACTGCGTACCGTACCTCCTGGCCATCACCAATGTGGGTGGCGGAACGGACACGCAAGAGCAGACCAGGGCCGCCACCGTGCAGGAGCTTCAGCAGATCAAGGACTTCTGCGAAGAAGTCTGGCGCAACACGCACCGCACGCGACGGAGACTCATGACCAGGATGCTTACCCTCCCGTACGGTACAAGGCAGCAGGCAGCAAGAGTGCACATGGACGCCTTCCAGAACAGAAGGAACAACATCCTAGCGCACAGCATCCCCAGCAGCGAGCGCAGGCCGCTGCCGAGAACAGCGGAGGCCAGCCGAGAGTGGTCACCAGAGAACCTGGACGATGATGACCCGACCCCAGACAGTGAAGCCCCAGAGCTGGAGGGTGAGCCGAGCAACCAGGAGATGGAGACCATGGCAGGACCTGATCAGAGGCACGACGCCAACAGCCTGATGCAGACGGCTGTGCAGGTGGCAGTAACGCTGACCAAGCCAGTGGGGCCCGACCTGATGAAGTTCGTGAGCGAAGCCGATGAGGCCGGCCTGCTCCACCCAAGGCTTCGACACAACAAAGGAGAAGCTGACCAGGACCCCAAGCAGGAGGTGGCGTGGCTCGAGAGGAACAGGCTCGAGCAGCACATGCAGTCGCTGGCAGGCTGCTGGAGCCAGAAAGAGGGCGAACAGGGCTGGCCATCGTGGCAGGCTGCGTGTGTGCCCCATGTGCTGAGGGCGCTGCAGACTGGCGTCTACCAGAGGCTGTTCAGCAACGTGTCAGGGCCGAGCCGCCAGCGCAGCCAGCGCCGAGCGGCGGAGGAGATCTGCCGCCTGGCATGGCTCAACAGCGGAGAGGCGCGCAGGCAGATCCAGCAGCAGGACCCGAAGGAGACAGAGCGGCGCAGAGCAATGGCTCAGCAGCTCCTGGGCGTGACTGAGCCAGTGGTGAGGAGCCGCAGCCCGCGACCGCAAGCAGCAGCGCGAGTGCCAAGCAGGGCTCCAGCCAGACAGCCGAGGAGGAACCCAGAGGCCAGGGCCACCAGCAGCCCCGCCGAGCTGCGCACGGCAACGCCAGCGCCCGAGCTCGAGAGGCCCAGGGAACCCAGGGTACCGCAGCCAGAGCGGCCCCTGGAGGCGGGAAGGGCGGAGGAGCAGCAGAAACCCTCCAGCAGGCCCCTGTGCGGAGAGGGGACAGGCCACCATGGGCCCCTGCGCGGCGAGGGGGTAGGCCGCAGAGGACCCCAGCGTGGCGAGGGGTTAGGCCACAGCCCTGCGCCAGACGGGATGCAGAGGGGTGCCCGTCCCCCACCAGCAGGACGGAGCACCATGAACATGGCAGACCTCGACCACTTCCTTGAAGAGGAGAACAGCGAGGATTGCCTCCAGCAGCCCGTAGACAAGCAGGACAGCGATGACAACCACCAGCAGATCCCAGATGTACAGCACAGCATAGGGTACTACCTGGCAGACCGCAGAGGACCCCAGCGTGGCGAGGGGTTAGGCCACGGAGGACCCCAGCGCGGTGAGGGGTTAGACCGCAGTGCCAAAGGCAAGCAGAGGCTCGAGGCGGAGGTCCCTGACGAGCCCAGCGAGCATGACGCTGACGTTTTGACCAACAGGGTGGTAGACAGGACCTCGCAACTAACAGAGCGGACCCATACCCTGGGAAACCGACAGACTGAACGCGAGGGGGAGGGCTTGGCCCGCGGATACCACGTGAACCGCGAACACAGCGAGTGGCATAGTCGGGGGACCTCGCCCGAGCCAGTGGGCAGTAGCACCGAGGATGGGGACAGTGCAAGACTCGGCGTTCCCCCGCGCGGCGAGGGGCTAGGCCACCAAACTGCGCAGCCCGAGACGACGGCAGACTACGACGACACAGACTTGCAGCGGGACTTGGAGAAGTTGTTTCGGCGATTTTCCCCAGCGCGGCGAGGCGTTAGACCGCATGGAACCCCTGCGCGGCGAGGGGTTAGGCCACGGCAATCCCCTGCGCGGTGAGGGGGTAGACCGCAGTGACAAAGGCAAGCAGAGGCTCGAGGCGGAGGTCCCTGATGAGCCCAGTGAGCATGACGCGGACCTTTTGACCAACAGTGTGGTAGACAGGACCTCGCAACTAACAGAGCGGACCCATACCCTGGGAAACCGACAGACTGAACGCGAGGGGGAGGGCTCGGCCCGCGGATACCACGCGAACCGCGAACACAGCGAGTGTCATAGTCGGGGGACCTCGCCCGAGCCAGTGGGCAGTAGCACCGAGGACGGGGGCAGTGCGAGACTCGCGCGGCGAGGGGTTAGACCGCAGCAGGCCCCAGCGCGGCGAGGGGTTAGGCCACGGAGTACCCCAGCGCGGTGAGGGGTTAGACCGCAACGATCCCCAGCGCGGCGAGGGGTTAGGCCACGGCGGACCCCATAGCGGTGAGGGGTTAGACCGCAGCAGGCCCCTGCGCGGCGAGGGGTTAGGCCACATGGGACCCCAGCGCGGTGAGGGGTTAGACCGCACTAGGCCCCTGCGTGGCGAGGGGTTAGGCCACGGAGCACCCCAGCGCGGTGAGGGGCTAGACCGCAGCAGCCCCCAGCGTGGCGAGGGGTTAGGCCACGACTTTCCCCAGCGCGGCGAGGGGTTAGACCGCACCGACCCCCAGTGTGGCGAGGGGTCAGGCCACGACGGACCCCAGCGCGGTGAGGGGTTAGACCGCAACAGACCCCTGCGCGGCGAGGGGTTAGGCCACCACGGAGCACCCCAGCGCGGTGAGGGGCCAGACAGCAGCAGGCCCCAGCGCGGCGAGGGGTTAGGCCACGGAGGGCCCCTGCGCGGCGAGGGGCTAGGCCGCAATGCACCCCAGCGTGGCGAGGGGTTAGGCCACAGCCCTGCGCCAGGCAAGGCGGCCGTGAAGGCCCACGAGTCCAGGGACCAGCGGCCAGGGCGGTCCCTGGAAGAGCGCAGGGCGGAGGAGCGGCTGCGGCCGTCCATCAGGCTGCTCCTCAAGCTCTGAGAGGGCGGCGGCAGCATATCCTCAGGCTGCCGCCGCTCACGGGGCGACTCCATGAGTCTTTGAGTGGCGGCAGTACGACGCCGTGAGATGAGGCCGCTGGCCCACCCCGCCTCGGGCCGCTCTGCCTGCGCGGGGTGCCGAGACCAGGGGCACCCACTGACGGGCGGGAGCACGCGGGTTTAAACTCCTCCTCCTCCTCCTCCTCCTCCTCCTCCTCCTCCTCCTCCTCCTCCCGCTCCTCCTC